>APFE030681065.1:57460-183491 GCA_000404065.3 Pinus taeda
TCACATAACATTAGGAGAGATAAACTTGAAAACAAACTTAAAAAGTTAAAAACGACAAAAGCTTAAGAAATAGTTGCCTAAGTACATACAGTACACCTCACTTCATCAGCTTACGAGCCCCGGGTTGACATTTAAAATTTGCAATTTAGACATCACTAAATTGACCAAACAATGTGCCCAAAGGTGATATATTCCCTTGTGTAATAGAACTCAATCTTAAACAGTGAATCTTTATGCCGAAATTGGCCTTGTATCAGCAAGACTTTTATTATTTCGCTGGAAAGTATAATTGATAAGAGGCTAGGGTTTATAACTTAGGCCCTTTAATGGAATCCAAATTTAAAACTCTAAGACAACAGTTTGAATGATTTAGATTAAGAATGGAAGTTTAGAAGAAGTGGAGAGCTTATTAAGATGTCTTTGAATAGAAATTATAGGTATTCAATGTAACTATTAAAGATACATAAAATACATCTGCAATTTTCTCAAATAAATCTATTATGATCATACACATTATTCAAAGAAAGAAAATGAATATGGAAAGCACATAAGAGAAGAAACACATACTACAATGTACCAATACATACTAGAATAAACCTAATGACTTTTATTATTATGTCCAAGAAATCCAAAATGGCTACACAAGTACTCAATTCCAAAACTCCGAACCATTTTCTAATGGTTCTCATGTCTTTTAGATATTACATCAAAATCAATTACAAATGTAATTGTCAAAACATTTATAACCACTTAATTGTCCATTACTAAAAATTATTTTACAAAACACTTTTAATTGTCCATTACAAACTGAAATTTTCTCATTTTTTAGAAGTCTAATGACTAGTGGAACATTTAGTTCGAGGATTAGCGCTTGGTTCTACCATTTTAAATTCTCATTTAATAGGGGTAATAAACCTTGCACACTTCTTCCAAAGTTCTTCATCTAGTAGATTACTCTGGATCATTTTCTGGAATGAAACTTTTAAATTTGAAAGCTTTGTATAATAAGGTTTTGCAACAAAAAGTGTCTTCATCAGCCAAATAATGGGAATTCCCTCTGTAAATAATTCATTATAGTACTTCTGTTTAGAATTGCATTATTTTCATGTTTTATATATTCTCTTCTTTTAAAAACCACTAGTTCATTTTCATATAATTCCCAAGAAAGAATATTTCCTTGTTGGTCCCAACAACTAGGTAGACCATATCTAGTCCTTTGGTCAAATTTGTAATCAAACAAATATACTGGCTTGTGAATAATACTGACTTGTGAACCTCCTTTAATCTATTCTCAGCCTAAATATGAAGTCAACTTCTCTCATTCATTTTATTGATTTCCATAATTACTCCAATGTTGTCTCTAATATATAATGCCCTTAGTTCAGTTGAATATTTTCCATTTAAATATTTGATCATATTTTTAGCCTTCATTGTTTCTCTTTGTACATTTTTCTTACATGCATCAATATTGAATTAAGACCCATTCATCATAATCTTCTGTTGAGCAATTATATGAAGACTCCCATTTAGAACAAACCTCTTGGATGATATTTTCCCAAACAATTTGTAGTACACCTAGGGGGGTTAATATTTGTACATAGGGAGGTACCCAAGAGAATAATGTAAGGATGATAAATAAATGGGCCATACTTAATAAATAAAGTGGTTAACCCACATTATGGAAGGGACCACAAGTAGTTAGGAAATAATGTGATAAAAATGTGGTATTGGATGTATGGTATTTAGACACTCATGGTAATTACCCATGGTATTGTATGTATGAAGCATATATAGAGGCTAGAGACTCTCCATTGAGGGATTTCAAGGATTATGGTATTGACAAACATATGGCTTGTAGAGTGTTCTCCTTCCTTAAGGAGTGATTTTATGATGTTGCACTACCTCAAGGGTTTGATATTAATAAAGATCTAAAGTTCTATCATCTATTGTGATATTTTTTGGGTAAATTTTGCATTGTTATATATTTGTAGGCCAAATATATTACAAATGGTATCATAGCACTTCCTTGGGCAAAGTGGGGAGATTTTTTTTTTTATATTTTTTTTGCAGGAATTTTTTGGGAGGCGATTTTGAAGATCACATATGAAAGTTTTGGTGAAAATTTTGAAAAAAAAAAAAGAATATATAGATTCCTTTCAAAATAATACCCAAATTCAAAAAAACAATCAGCCAAATCGAAGTCTAGATGAGGGAGATATCACTGATTTAAAATCAATTGTGTTCCATAGATGTTTTTGACCACAATTCTTGGACAATGGATATCCTGAATTTTTTCTCATTTTTTGTTTAGAATTTATAGAAAAGGATTATAAATCTGAGTTCCTCTTGAAAAATCCCCCAATTTCAAAAAAAAAAAAAAAAATTGGTCGAATCAGAGTCTGGATGAAGGAGATATCACTGATTTAAAATCATCTCTTTTTTTAGAATTTTTTGTGATGGTGGGACAGTTTCAGCACAAATCTAAGTTTCCATATTGCCCAAACCAAGATTTCAATTACACTAGAAGATGCAAAATGGTTGTTCCATTTCCAAAAACGGGCTATAATAAGAATTTTGATCCATATTGACCGAGTTACGTTGATTTTAAATTATCTCCAAAGTGAGTGATTTTCTTCTAAACCCTTACTCTATTTTTAAGGCTTCTAGCATGATGTGTTTTACAGGAAAAGTTAATGGTCCTACTATTGAAGAATTCCTAAGAGGTCATAAGTCAGCATGGCTGACAGTTTGGAAAAATCTAACATGGTCTAATTTTAAGGATGAGGTGGCCATATGGTGGGACTCACTTGACAGAGAGAAATTGTTAAGCCTTCATGATGAAGAATTTGAAAAAGTTCTTTTTGGCAAATGGTTTCATGTTAGAAAACAAGATAATGAGAAACATAAGGGGTTATTTTCTTCTTGTATCTCCTTATTACAATTTCATGGATATATGCATAAAGACAAGATCATTGTGTCTATCAATCCTAGTTGCCAACATAATTTTATCAATGTTAATTTGGCAAAAAATTGCATGTTCCAACAAAACACATTGAAAACACATAGTTGGATAATGAGGATTTTCAAATTTATAAAGATTTGAAGATGTGTTTGGATAAATATGTGTTGCAATCCAATTTTTATACTTCAGATATGGAGAATGTGGATCTTGTTTTTGGATAACCTTGGACTAAATCCATTGGTACTGTCAATATTAATGTGCAGAAGAAATTCTTGAAGCTCTGGTATAAAAAGAAGAAAATTACATTGCATGATATTTCTACTAGTAAATAGGTAGGGTCCAAGGAGGCCCAATAAAAAAAATACAGGTACTGGCACATCAAATGTGGAGTCGGTGGTGGAAATAATAAAGCAACAACTGCAGGCACCACAACAAGTACCAAATACCACTCGAGCTCCCTCAAATGGAAAATTGAAGAAAGATACACCATCAGTTAAAACTTCAACGTATCATCACTTGCACCACTCAGCCAGACAACAACCAGAAAGGGGTCAAAGAATTAGCAACAAGGAAAGCAACCCTTAGATGACACACAGAGAGGTGTGATGAGCCACCCAGAACACATTGATGCGGAGGAACTACCAAAAACAACTTCCATGTCAAACGAGTGATGCACTGACTAGATCGAGTGTTCACCTTTCTCTGGGATGACTAGGTGCATGTGTGTAGTACTAATGGACTACTCTTTTGATTATATCGTATTATTTGTGTTCTTCTCATGTTTCAGGGATGAAACATGTTTAAGGGGGGTGGAATGTAGTATACCTAAGGGGGATAATACGGGGTACAGAAGGATGTACCCAAGAGAATAATGTAATGAATAATGTAAGGACAATAGATAATTGGGTCATAATTAATAAATAAAGTGGCTAACCCACATTATGTAATGGACCACAAGTAGTTAGGAAATAATGTGATAATCCCATAGTATTGGATGTATGGTATTTATAGACCCATGGTAATTACCCATGGCATTGTATGTATGAAGCATATATAGAGGCTAGAAACTCTTTGTTGAGGGATGTCAACGATTATTTTATTGGCAAGCATATGGCTTATGGAGTGTTATCCTTCCTAAAAGAGTGATTGTATGGTGTTTGCTTACCTCAAGGGTTTGATATTAATAAAGATATGAAGTTCTATCATCTATTGTGATATTTTTTGGGAAAATTTTGCATTGTTATATATTTGCAAGCGATATATATTACACAATTTGTCTAGCTTCAATTAGAGAGATAATTCCCTTCAATTTGGTTTTTAACTCCTTGATCTCATTTTGTGTTGCCTTGTTCTTGGTGGTCAACTGATCATTGTTTTATTTTGCTGTATTTAGCTTCCTCTCCTTGATATGAAGTTGTTCCTTTACCTACATTAGGCTATCCTGAATTTTCTTTAGTTCAACCTCTGAAATTTTTAGTCATGCCATAACTTTTGTAATCTTCTTTGAGGGGTGATTTGACTCACTTGGGACCACAATAGTGCAAAAATGACTTTCAATTGATTGCTGTAAGCCTTGCATTTGTTTATGAAAAATTACAATTTATTTGTTTCTATCCACTAACTCTCTTGGCAGCACTTCCTTCTCCTTCTCAACCTAATATAGTTTAGTTGTTTGAGCATGCTCAGTCCCAGGAATTTTCAACTTCTTCCTTAATTGACTGCATCTCATATTTTGTGTTTTGTAAAAGGGTTTTGATAGCTTCCCCATCTTCTAGATCTATTTCCAATTTAATAACTATCATCTTACAATCCTCATTTTAAATATGCAGTGTTCTAGAATTTCTCTTTTCTTGCTTGAACTAATTTGAAACTTTCTCCAAAATATTTTATGCTTTACTTACTGTCGAAGATAGTTTTCTTAAGTCACTATCGAGCATTCCCCTGCTTGTCTATGAAAATTAATCTTGTCAGGAAGTGGTATGTCAGCTACATTTATGGATAGATTTAATGTTTTAAAATTAGGTCCTCGAGGAAGAGATTGAACATCTGGATGCATGAGGGACAATTTTAATTGGTTCCTTTCTAAATCCATAGAAAAGAGTAGTCTTGTTTGATAAGCAGGAGTTCCTTGTGCTCCTAGCTGATAAGCCATGTTTCCTTTCACCTTTTGACTTCTTTCTTCAATCTATTAATAATTCCTCTATAACACTTTTGTGGTGGAGGTTGTTTCTTTAATTGAGAATATTACCAAATTAGTGGAAAACGAGGAGGTAGATCACTTTATGTTTCCCAAATACATTTGAAAACCTAGTTGATTTGAGGGCCCCTCTATTAATTTAACTTGTACCTTTGCTTCGTCTTCTCTTTGAACCTTTTCTCTCTTTTGAAATTGTGACTCTTATATCTCAATATCAATTTGTTTAGGTATATTTCTCTTCAATCTCTTCTCCCTCGCTATAGGGATTTGAACATCTATTTTTTGTTGCATTTTTCTACTTGACCATGTTTCTTGATTTTCTATTTTCTCAGGTTCTAGCTTGCTTTCATGAACATAAGGTGCATAACTGATATCCCCTATTTTGTTTGAAATTATATGATAAGGGTAATTGCACTTCTCTCCTTGATCAAAGCCAAACTCCTTCATCATTTCTTGAA
The DNA here is from genome assembly GCA_000404065.3 of Pinus taeda. NCBI lineage: Eukaryota > Viridiplantae > Streptophyta > Pinopsida > Pinales > Pinaceae > Pinus > Pinus taeda. Next base: position 63,078 of record APFE030681065.1, read on the forward strand.
GCATGACTTGTCTACTATTCACGATGAATGACCCAACGTTTCTTTCTTACTTAAAGATATACCCTTTGCATGCAACAACAAAATGAACTTGGTCAACATTTAGACTCTACCTTATAAATTCAAGAGAAAATATCCTCATAGGAAAAAATATTGGCAAATGATATGGTGGTACTTCAGCCCCATACAGTCTTATCTTAGTGTAATCTTCAAAAACATACTAGTCTCCCACTTTGTTTTCCTTGTTGAGCTACAACAACTCTTTTGCGTGAGGAAAAATCCTTAGAGGTTGTTGATTTTTCAAAATAGTATATGAAGTGGCCATAAATGATGACAAGCAAAGAAAAGGCATCATTATTTTCCTTCTTCCTAACAACACTAGTCCATTTAATCACAAATTTCAGTTGATTCTTTGAATCCCACATATTTAGACCTAGATAGACAAACTTATCAGCATGTACATATAAGAACATATATATTAGGATAGAGGGATATATAAAAATACCAAAAATATGATAGTTACAAAATTGAAAATTGATAGACTTGGCTAGGTAAGAAGGGATATCCAAAATGATATCTGGTTGCAGCATCAAACCCAAAAACCCTAGGGCTTGTTCACTTACTATTCCAATTACATCTTCTCCCAAAAGAGACAAAATTATAACTAAGACATGTTGTGCAGCTTCAGAAAATAATGTTGTTGGATAATTCACTTCAGATGGAGGAATTTCAAATTCGGTGGCAAAATGAGTCTAAGTAGACCTTCCTTATTCTCTTTAGAAAGAATTCTATAACTAAGTTGTAAGGACTCATCTGAAAACCTAATAGGACTCTCAAATGTAGGAAAATTAAAATTTTTTTGTATTAGCTCTAAAGTTTCCTCATAGATATTTTCTCCTAAAGAACACATAATAAAATCCCTCCATGGGAAAAAGAAAGGCACTAACCAATTGACAAATTATGTTGGAGAATTACATAATAAAGGTTGGACTGGACAACTCGAAAAATATTATCTGAGTTACTAGAATGGTAAAGAATGTATTTTCAAATCTTCAAAAGTTCCAAGGAGCAACGAGAATCGTATACTTCAACTTCTCTATCTATACGAGGTGTACGGACATGTGTCATAGAGATTGCGGGTTTTTTAGTTGATTTCAAGGTTTTATCCATGTTTACAATTTGAAAGAAAGGACAAGGAAGAAATATTGAATGATGAGTTACCTAATAACCAAAGATAATGAAAATCCAAATGATGATGTGGAATCGTCAACGTACACTCTAGATGTTGGTCATCGTAACTCTGCAATTGGAGGACAAAGAAAATAACATGCAGGGCAACCTTTTATTGAAAAATATTCATGACGCGTAAGGGAATTCTCACTTGCCTGGCTTGCCTTACGGGTACATGAGATGTCACCAACTTCAAATGTGTGGTTTTCATAAAAAAACCATTAACCACTTTCGAGGGGTCCCCATAGTGGTTTATTAAATTGCAGGGGACCTATCAGAATGAACCATGGCCATTGATTTGGAGATGTCTTGATCATCCATCCTACTTTTTGACGAGTCCTCATCCTATAACTTTTTATTTCTTTAACCTATCAAAAAGCCTTTGATTCCTCGAGCTAATTCCAATGAGTGATGACTTGACCCCAAAATTTCATGTGATTTAATTTCCAAAACTTTTGAGAAGGGATTGTTATAAAAAAATAAAAATATTAGTCCCTACATCCAAAGTCTTATATCTATATATGTGTGTGTGTGTGTGTGTGTGTGTGTGTGTGTGTGTGTGTATACACATATATTTATTTATTTATTTATTTATTAGTAGGAAAATAAAAAGTAACCTTTGGCTACAACGCCTTGCATTAAATAACCAGGGTCTTTGAATTCTTTACCCTTCCAACTCTTCATTCTTCTTCCTTTGGGATTCCTTCTAGGTAATAATGGAGATCATGGCCTTATGCGGGCCTTCCAATTGAATGGCTAGGTTTCTCATCTCCTTCCTTATCTCATGCATCTTGTCAGATTAACACCCTCTAGGAGGAGAATAGACATTGGCCAACCATGGCATGATCGTATTTAGGAATTTCCAAGATCCAAGACTTCAGGTATAGCTAGAATTAAGACTACCACGACACAAGAAAAAGAAAACAACAAGAGGATTGGAGGGACAAAGCCTTTTTGAGTATTTGAAAATACCAATCAACTCAACAATAACTTTAAAATACAAATAGAAACAAAAAACTAAAATTGCAAACCTATCCATGCTTTCAACAGGGAAAATTGGTTCGCTACCATCCATAGGTGCCTATAATTAGACATTAACCATTAACAATAGAGTAGTAAAAATATTAATTTTATTATGGCTAGAAGTCTCTATTGTAGATAATTTCATTTTAAAATGTTTTCAACATTTTCACATTGCATTCACCCAATATCATCATAAGAAATTATGTAGAGAGAACATTACCAATGACAATGCAACAGAACAAGCATAGTTCTATCATGATATATATGTTATAGGGATTAGCATATCTCCTTCATATCTTTGTCATAATATTTTCTCATGTCACAAATAAGAAGGCTGAAGGAGGCCACTGTCATAACCAAGAACTAAGGCCCATTAGGGCATTGTTACACCATAAGACTGAGGCCCATTAGAGTGCTATTACACTAGAATATTAAGGTCCATTAGGGAACTATTACACAACAAGACTGAGGCCCATTAGGTTGTTGTGGTGTTATCAAAAATAAGAAGGCCCAAGGAGACCATTTTCATACCCAAGAATTGAGACCCATTAGGGTGTTGTTACACCACAACACTGAGCCCCATTAGGGCATTGTTACACAACAAGATTGAGCTACGTTTTCATATACCCATAGATTGGAATGATCATTATATCATTACCATTAATTACATGTCCTTGTGTGCATTTATTCAAGGCACACAAACCCTTCCTTTTACCTTATGAAATCCATGCCATTTGGAGTATTCTTGAACAACATAAATATATAGGTGAGAAATTAAAATTATTTAGTTGTATTAATGTTACTTATGAGTAAAAAAATACTCTCTAAGTTGAATCATTCAATTTAGCCTTGAAATCAAGGTTTGGCATGTATTTTTGCGAAGCAAGCCAAGATTGCCTTGCTTCACTAAAATGCACACCCAAGCTTCATTTCTTGGCCAATTTAATTGATTCAATTTGTACATTGTTTACTTTACTATTTTACACATGTTTATATTGTTATATCTTTACTAACCAGTAGAGTAGTAACATTGTTAATTTTCTTAGGGCTAAAAGTGTTTGTTTTAGATAATTACATTTTAAAACATGTTCAGCGTTTTCACATTGCATTCACCCCATATGATCATAAGCAATTACGTACAAAGAACATTAGCAATAAAAATGCAGCGAAACAGTCATATATCTGTGATAGGTATGCCATGATATCTCTGTCATAGGTCTCAACATATCTGTTTCGTATCTTTTTCATAATATTTTCTCATATCGCATATAAGAAGGCTCAAATAGGTCGTTGTCATACCCAAGAGCTAAGGCCCATTAGGGCATTGTTACACAACAAGACTAAGGCCTATGAGCGCATTGTTACACCACAAGACTGAGGTGCAATTTCATAGATCCATAGGATGGAATGATCATTATATCACTACCAATTAATTACACATCCTGGTGTGCATTTATTTGAAGCACACAAACCCTTCCTTTTACCCTATGAAATCCATGAAATTTGGTGTATTCTTGAACAACATACATATATATGTGAAAAAATAAAAATATTTAAATGTATTAACATTACTTATGAGTAAATGAAATACTCTCCAAGTTGAATCATTCAATTTGGCCTTGAAATGAAGGTTGGGCGTGCATTTTTGTGAAGCATGCAAAAATTGCTTTGCTTCTTAAAATGCACTCTGAGGCTTCATTTCTTGGCCAATCTGATTGATTCAAATTGTAGATTGTCTATTTTACTATTTTACACACTTTTACATTGTTATATCTTTACTAACTAGTAGAGTAGTAACATTATTAATTTTCTTAGGGATAGAAGTCTTTGTTATAGATAATTGCATTTTAAAACATTTCAAATATTTTCACATTGCATTTACCCCATATCATCATAAACAATTATGTAAAGAGAACATTAGCAATAACAATTCAATGGAATCATGATATCATTGTCATAGGGCTCAACATATCTCCTTAATATCTCTATCATAATATTTTCTCATATCACAGATAAGAAGGATGAAAGAGGACAATGTCATATCCAAAAGCTAAGACCATTATGGAATTGTTACACCACAATACTGAGGCCCATTAGGGAATTGTTACACCACAATATTGAGGCCCATTAGGGAATTGTTACACCAAAAGACTAAGGTATAATTTCGTAGGCACATAGAATGGAATTATCATTATATCACTTCCAATTAATTACACATCCTGGTGTGCATTTACTTAAGGCACACAAACACTTCCTTTTACCCTATTAAATCCATGAAATTTGGAGTATCCTTGAACAACATAAATATAAATGTGAAAAAATTAAAATATTTAATTGTATTAATGTTACTTATGAGTAAAAAAATAGCCTCCAAGTTAAATCATTCTATTTTTCCTTGAAACGAAGGTTGGGCATGCATTTTTTTGAAGCAGACCAAAATTGCCCTGCTTCACTAAAATGCACACCCAGACTTCATTTCTTGGTCAATCTGATTGATTCAAATTGTAGATCATTTATTTTACTATTTCACACTTTTAAATTGTTATATATTTACTAACTAGTAGAGTAGTAACAATGTTAGTTTTCATAGGGATGGAAGGCTTTGTGGTAGATAATTTCACTTTAAAACATTTCCAACATTTTCACATTGCATTCACCCCATATCATCATAAGCAATTATGTATAGATAACATTAGTGATAACAATGCAGTGCCAAGTCATAGGTATGTCATGATATCTCTATCATAGGGCTCAAAATATCTCCTTCGTATCTCTGTCATAATATTTTCTCATATTATAGATAAGAAGGCCCAAATAGGCCAATGTCAAACCCAAGAATTGAGGCCCATTAGGGCATTGTTACACTACAAGGCTAAGGCCGATTAGGGTGTTGTTGTTTTTTTTCTTTTGTTGGAAAATATTCACAATATATTAACATGGAAATATACATAGATTACTTGCAAAAAATCTTGGGGGGTCTGCGCCCATCACTCATCAAGGTTCTTTGCCCTTAGAGAGAGAAATCAGAGAACCTTTCCAAAATTTGCAAATAAAATCTTGTACAATGCATGGTCATAACAATGTTTAAGCTAAAGATTACAAAATTCAGAACCCTCATTCTATGGTGGAATCGAGCCACCGATAGATAGAATTTGAAATGAATGCAAAACATAAAAAAAAATGTTGTTAGGAAAGTGGGACACTTGAAAATCGATTCCAAACACCAAAACTCTAGAGGCCAAAGTTGGTGATGGGACTTTATTTCATATTGTTTGTGTCTTCCTACACTACGCGAATATGGATGATGCCTCCAAATATTTGACCAAGGGTGGGACTCACCACAACACAAAAATGTGGCCTGTCCTCAAGTCACTTAGTTCTTCTTCTATCCCCATTGATCTAGAACCCTTGTCCTCACTAAGGTTGTCTTATTTCTCCTAGTATCGTAGGCAAAGGGTTAAACATGAAACTTGATTTTCTTAGAGCTCTTTGAATACACTAGGAGGGTTTAACCACATCCCCCCTCCCCACAACGGTGCTCTCAGAAAGAGAAACATGACCACTATTGTTGCTCTAGGTCTGGGTCCCATGCCTATCCCTAACCATTGCTCTCTTCTCCATGTTGTACTTGCTCCTTCCTTTGAAGGGTAGTGGCAAAGATTTTGTCTTGCTGCCTTATTCAAGATGCTCTGAGGGTTACCGGGGTGGGGCGGCTCATATGTTTTTAACCAGCCATCCCATTTCCTCAAAATGATTCCAGGTCCTTCTACCCATTAGAAAAAATATTCTTCCAATTTCAAGTAATAATTAGGGTTAAGGTACCCTTTTCCTACCATTAACCAAGAGGGAAGAATCACATCCTACTGCTACATCTCCCAGAGTGGGAACTATCCTAACAAATTTTTTCCATATGGAATCGCAAATCCATCCTTAAAGGGGTGTAAGGCTCCACTTATTGTTGATATTGTAGCATCATGTGAGAACCATATCTGTGAGTGGAGGGGGCCCTCCCTTGACCTGGCCACCCATCGCAACTTAACCACCTTCCATTGATGAAATTTCATTTTATGTATATGTCGCTTCTAGCTCTTTTGATGCAGTCTCTTCTTCCATAAATGCATCACCTTACCATGGCCACTCCCTGATGCCCCTTATCTCATCATTTCCTCCATCTCTTTCAATTCTCCTTCGGTTTGGCGCCACTATTACACACCTTCTCCTGGTTCCATATTAAACTTCCCTTGTCTCCTATAATCCTCTATTGCTCGAAGGTTTCATTTCACCAATTATTTCATTCCTAAATCATCCATAGGGTGATATTTTATAGCATTTCACACTTACTTCTCCTTCATCATGGTTTCTTGTGACCTTGACTCCACCATTATGGTTTTCTAATCCTAATCACTCTGAGTCTACATAAAATTGGTGTACATTCTTCCTTCATATCAACTCAATATGATGGTTCACATGTGCTACCTGTCTCATCCCAACTAGTCTCATCTTATTTTATATCTTTACCTTGATATAGCCTCATTAATGTTCACCACCTGATAATTCCATGGTTTTAATTTGACAACTAGCATGCTATCTTCTACAAAAAATATTTGATTCAGCAATCCAACCAGCCACTTTATTTCACTTCAATGAAGACTATGATATAGGGAATGAATACTTTGTTGTAGCTCCCATAACATAGTCCTAACCTTCAAATGAGTTTCTAGATCTTCACATGTTACAGTATGTCATCACTAGCGCACCTGGTCGAAAATATTGTGACTCCCGCCCTTAATTTTGTTATATATTTTTCATTTAAATACTTAATTAGGTTGTTGGCCTTGAGTGATTATTTTTGTACTTGTTTCTTGCAAAGATCAATTCTCATTTATGATCATCTGATCATAATCTTCTGTTGTGGAATTATATGAATATATTCTCATATAGAATGAACTTCTTGAATAATGTCATCCCAAACAATTTGTCTAGCCTCAATTAAAGAAATATTACCTTTTAACTTGGGTTTTCTCTAGTTCAACTTCTAAAATGCTAAGCTTTGGCGTGACCTTTGTCAATTTCTATGAGGGTTCATTTGATTAGGTTGGAACCATAATGGTGCAAACATGATTTTTAATTGACTGGTGTAGGCTCTGCACTTGTTCCTACAAAATAACAATCTCTTCATTTATGTCAACTAATTCTCCTATTAATAGCTTGTTTTTGGTTTAAACTTGAGCCAACTCAATTATTTGAGTGTTCTTAGTCCCAGATAATTTAAATTCTTCCTAAATGATAGCACCTCACATTCTGTGTTCTGCAACAAGGTCTTGATGTTGTGTTTCCATACTAATTCTCATTTTATAACTCCTTTCCTTAATTTGTTGATAATTATTCTGCAATGTTTCAAATGAAGGAGTCTCTTCTATTGTGAATGCTTCCAAAACCAATGAAGATATAAGAGGAAGTAGTGTGCCTTGGATTTCCCAACTGAATTTGAAAACTAGGTTAATTTTTATGTCCTTATGTTTGTTTGATTTGTATGTCTTCTTCATCCACCATTTGAATTTTAGTCCTATTATGTGACTGGGAATCCTCCATCTCAACATCTATCTATTTAGGAGCAGTCCTTTTCAAACTCTTCTCTTTTACCATAGGGGTTTCAACATCCATTATTTCTTGCATCCTAACACATTTCCAAGTTTCTTGATTTTCTATTTTCTCAATTTCTGGTGTGCTTTCATGCGTATAAGGTGTAGAACTAATTTCCACCCTTTAAATAGAAATTATATCATGAGGGTCATATTGTCACTTTTCTCCTTTCTCAAAACCAAACTCCACCCTCACTTCCACCTGTGTAAGTGATCTAGGTGGATATTGGTGGCCACCTACCTATTCCACTTGTACCCTCATCATTGTTTCTTTCAGTTTTTCAGTTTCCTTAATTGTAGCACAGTTTACTATTTTTGGCAATTTTTCGGGTCCTAAACTTCCAGAGCTGTTTTGAAGCCCTAAACGACGTTTTTTTGGAAAAATTCCTCTAATGATTTGACAAGTAATCACATTGGCAGTTGTAGTCCTCAAAGAGATCTTTCTAATGAGGTATCATATGCGTTAAACGAAGATAATATGACCAAGTTACGACCCCAGGAAGTTGGCTGCCCAACTAAAATCTTGGTGTTACATCTCCCCGCGTTAGGGTTTTGGTTGTTTAGGGTTTTCTCTTATTGTTCAATAATAAAAAAGGCCCTTGAGCCTTATTGTAACTCAGTTCAGAGGCATGTAGTCACCACATCTCTTCTTAGAGATAAGCTATCATCACTTGAGATATCTTATTTCCATTCTGTTTGTAAGCATAGTTCAATATTTTTCTATTAATGACATGAAGTGTTTTTCTGCTACATCCTTGTGTTTATGAGTATATCTATAATTTTTTGCATTCCTGTTTAAGTTCGGAATAGTAAGGGCTTATTTTTGTTTATAATAAATGGCCCTACAGTCCTCTCTAGCTTGAAAATATACTCTTTTCATGAAGGAACAAAATGCACTTGGTGAACACTGAGACTCTACCTTATAAATTCAAGTGGAAACAACCTCATAGAGAAAGATATTGGCCTTGCTTCACTAAAATGCATGCCCAAACTTTAGTTATTAACCAATATAATCGATTAAAATCGTACATTGTTTATTTAATGATTTTACATACTTTTGCATTTTTATATCTACTTATAGCTTAAATATTTATAGTTTAGATTTCATACAACATTCTAAGTTTTGCTTCGACTTGCCTTATGTGAAAGTTGTGTATAAGTGGGAAGCATAATTATGTAGGATATTTGTCAGACTTGATGCAAGGTTGTATCCTGTTGTAACATGTTTTATTTTTGCTAAGTTAGTTGTTATTTATAAAAGAGGGTATGAAAAAAATAAAGAAAAAAATGGAAATATGAAAAAATAGTAAATAAGAAAAGAGATGAAAAAAAACCCATCAAAATAAAATAAAAAATTGTATAAATGTGCAAGTTTAAATGCAGCTTCATAGAAATAAATTGCATTTGTAATAAATAAAAGTTTGCATGCAACTTGTTTATATGTCAGCATTTTCTTCTGATTTGGATCACACTGTTTAATCTTGATCAAATCATTTAAATTTATGTTTTAGATTGGAGAATAAGTTCACCAAACTGTTTAATCTTTGTCAAACACTAGAATATATCATATAATAGGGTAAATTAATGGCCTAATATGCTCAAAGGATTAGGATTAATTAGTTAATTAGGAAAATAATGGTTGCTAGTGTAAACACGCCAAAATTTGATTATATTTTAATTAGCATTTAGTTACCTTTTAAATGGTGATTAATGTTTTACAAATAAATATTGTTATGCTTTTAATTCAAATTCAATATGTTAGGTTCCTATACCAATAGGAGTCATAAGTTTGAATGACTAAGGTTAAGCCTTGTAATATTGTACATACCTTTGCTTTTTGCAAATTTTTTCCATATTAAAAATTTAAAAATGTAAAGAGGGTATGTCCTAAAAGAAATATCAAAGGACAAAAAGAATAAGAGAGTCAAAAAATGGAAATATATGAACCCCAAAAACAAAAAGAGACCATAAAAGTATGCAAGTCTAAATGCCACTCCTATTTACTTTTATGCAAAATAATGATTGTGTGCAACTTGTTATTTATGCCACAATCCATGGTAATCAAATTGTTTAATCGTGGTTATTTCATGATTTGAATTTTATGTTTATAGTTAGAGAATAAAATCTAACCAAACAGTTTAATCTTGGCAGATCATTAGATAGGTAGAGAAAATAAAAGGAGCTCATCAGTGTAATTTGAGCCCTTGGATGATATAAGGTTAGAATTAGATAGATTACTTTTCAAAACAAAATTGGATGATAAGGGTTTGCTAGTCTAAATGTACCCAAATAAAATGAAGAAAAAATGTTAGGGTAAGTAAATGGGTAAGTAGAAGAAAGGTTACTGAAGTATAAAGTTGATTGGATCAAAACACATGCATCATGCTTAGACACATATTTCAATATATATGATCAATTATGAAGGAAAAAGCAAAGGTTTACACGTTAATGTGATTAACTCCCCCTTATTCATTTTTCCCTTTACTTACTAATTTCCTATCCACAAGTATGTTCTAAGTACTTTAAATCCTTCAAGTCAAAGAAGCTCAGAGCATTTCTCTGACTTTTGGTGGGACTGGACCCTCGGCTTAATTACTTATGGACATCAAGTGTTATAATTCCCTTCATAAAAGCCACCCCCCTTCATTTCCCTAATAAAACTCTTTTTCCCAAGGTTAAACTCCACTAACCTATAAAAAAAATTTGGTGGGACCGGACCATCGGCTTAATGACTTGTGGACATCAAGTGTTAGAATCCCCTTCATAAAAGTCACCCCCCTTCATTTCCCTAATAAAACTCTTTTTCCCAAGGTTACAATTCGCTAGCCTATGAAAAGGGAGAAATACCATGTTAAATCCAATCTCATTCGAAAACCCATAAAAGATTTTATCCTAAGTTAAGTGTATGTTAAGGAAATGTACAAATATTACATGACACTTAATACTATTTTCATCTCTGCTCATTACATTTCATATTAATTTCTAATTTAATTATATAACTCCCATAATACCTTTTCCTGTATATAATTAAATCCCCTATGCAATATCCCAACCCTTAGTTTTAATGAAAACTATACAGTTCCCTCCACATCCCAACGAAACCCTTTTAATACACCCTTGCGTGATGAACGATCAATTAATCCCCTCATTAACCTTGAATAAATCTCAATCTGCCGTAACTAAAGCCACTAGGCCCCCTCTGAAACCCATGCTCTTATCATTCGCGCACCTACCTCACCTGACTTCTGTCTGACCACCATCCCCCTCATCCTACAGTCCACAGCCATATTGTTTGTGTTTGACGGCTGATAGTTACCCGCCTGATAAAGCAATTTTCCCTCGAACTCCAAATGCTATGTGTTAGGCGCAGAGGTAGATCGGGTGACCCCTCCTCAATACCACCTTCACCACAAAAGTGGTGTGATGGCTTGGAAAAACACCTCCCTGCATAAGACAAGACCATCACTGTTAACTTAACTAATCCCACACCAAATTTAAAAAAAATTCTCGTTAAAACCCTGAAAACCCTCGTTTTCATTCCTTTTGCCCTGTTTCACAATAAAACCTATCAAACCCTTATGGCGCCACCCTCAACCTCTACAACACATTTTGACCTCCAATTACTTTCAAAACATTACCACTAGCCCTTCCCTAGACATCCCTGTGCAATAAAGCCATCCTGCCAACCTATGTTTTCTTAACGATTATTGTATTTTGCAGGCAATTAGCAGAAGACCAAACCTTGGATAAACAGTTTTGATACTAGTCACAAAACCTGTTTACTCCAAGAATCTGAAGGAAATCTATTAAAAAACCTTCATTCAGAAGAAGAAAACAGGTATACACTAAATAAATAAGGAAATAATTCACACAGAGACATTGACTGTTAAAACAAAGGAACCCGATAGAGCATACAATCAAAAGACAAACAGATCAAACATACAGAAAGTTGATCAATATCCATTACCTTATGCTAATACATATAAAAAAAAATTACTGTTGAAATACACAGTAAAAAGTTCAAATGTATAGTAAAGGTAAAAACACAGTAAAGGATATTGACAAGTCATCAAAGTAAATTGCATCAAATGAAAGAGTATCAGTAAAAGTGTATCAGATTGAAAAATCAAAGTGGCAAAAGATGAAATCAAAGCAGGAATGGTACATTTTTCTAGAAATTTTCTGTTTAAGTCATAATTGTTCAGAAACTATTATGGCCAATAAAAGATGCATTTTGTGAAACTGAAGGAGGTTTTTGTTCCTAAAAGGCCAATATAAAAAAAGCCATCTCACGTTTTACATAGGTATTACAAAAAGAGAGATAAATGCATATCTTCAGAGCCTATTGTTTGGACTCTGCAAAGTCCTGTTTTTGAAATCTTTTTGCAGAGCATATTATGAATAGCTAGAGCTGAATTTTAGGAAATGAAAAGAGGTTTATCTCAATAACATATTTATCTACAATAACCTCTTTCATGTTTTACATATCTATCTCGGATTGAGATATAAAAAGGTATCACTGGACCCTAATTTTGCAGAATTTCTGGTGCAAAATGCACAAAGGAAGGACTTAGTTTAGTGACTTGGAAGCCTCATCATCAATTAATAGTTGCTATCAAATTCGAATTTCTCTTCTTTTTCACCATCAATCCATAGATATAGTGCCAAATAGATTCATTAGTTTTGAGTGTCCTTTATTTAAGTTCTATTAATGTAAAACAGTTTGAGATATTTGTAAAACCAATATTGATATTTTTTCAAGATATTTTAGTTTAGAATTTGTATAAATACTTCTTCATTTGAAGTATTGTGGATGGATTCTTAGACATTTCTTTAGACTTCGTGATCAAAACATTGTAAAGCTATTATATCATTGACTGGACCAGCAAGCTCAATTGATGAATAAAGACAATATATTTCATAGGATTCATGTGTAGAGCGAAGTGCAGACAAGTATTTTCTCACGTTGTTATTATATTTCTTAAAAGTTTTTCCATAATGTATATCTAAATCTGAATGCCATAACTGGAGTATTATCTCAGAATTTGTTTAATTACAATCTATTTTAACAGTTAGGCAAGCACATGTTTTCTACTCATATCTAAATTAAGGAATTCTTAGTTGTTCCTTAGTTTAGGTTGTTTCTTTATAATCTATAGCAAAGGATTCTTAATTTCCCTTTGTTTCTGATTACCCTTTGTTCCTCGTTTCAATATCAGTATTATAATTCTTAATTGCTCTATCACCCTGATTAAAACCATTTCACCCTCCTGTTCCAAAGACTTTCACTTTACTCTGCTAGCTTGCCCTCTGAACATTCCCTTTAGTTAGTTGATCTAGTCCGGCTACCTTTCTTTTGACTGCATAGCCCAATGGTCTAAAATACATCCTTCTATCCATTTGTTTTAAGGATCCCACCACCCAACATTCATTACAAATCAAAAACCTCTAGGACAATCATAACTAGCCTAAGATCCAAACAAACAAAGTTAAATCATATAGAGAGAGCCCTCTCTGAGTTTAGGTTGGCTAAAGCCTATGCTCCAAGGTTGGTTAGTGGTTACCTCGGAAATATTTTTCTTTAACCTTGAGAAATTTCTTAGTGATACATAGTGGCGACCATACTGGGGAAAGACTAACATTTTCTTCAGAAATCCTTTATAGGTTTAGATCTGATCTATGATGGTGGACAATGATCAGACACACAAAGGTTAAAATCATCCACCTAGTGACTTCAAATCAATTTCACAATCAAGACTCCATTGGAGGAATGAACCTGAAAGAAAAATATGGAAAGATTAGGCTTTTAACTTGGATTGTTATCGAAGACATTATGTTCTTTCTCATCAATAAAGTTTTTCAATATATATTGTATTTTAGAGAAGATTTTAGGTTATTTTTCGATTATTTCCCTTTGAAAATTGTAGATATAAAGTCTCCTTACACATTTGAGCAGCATTCTTCTAACGCTAATGAAGATCATTTTCCAATTGAGGAGCATCAAACAATCAAGACTAATCATACAATCCCTGTACATATTCTTGTACCTTATAAAGTTTGTGATAGATATAAGCCACTCATATTACCTCCTACACTCCATGCTTTCCCTAACAATTATTACAAGTATCTCCCTAGGTTCGATGGAGAGAATGGTATCATTGCCCAAAAACATATTCAAGGTTTTGAGAATTATCTGGACTTATTTGAAATTGATGAAGATGATATTATTATCAGGCTTTTTGCTCTTTCTTTGCAAATTAAAGTAAAGAGTTGGTTCAAGAATTGACCTATTGCAAGCATCTCAAATTTCCAACAATTTGTCAAAATTTTCCTTGATAGATGGATAATCAAAGTCAATCTTTTTGTGATCATAGAATAATATAATCAATTAAAAAGACAGCCAAATCAAACAATACAACAATTTTCTGACAGATTTAATCAAGTCTATTATTCAATGCCATCAAATATAATGCCTCCTCCTGATTCATCTCTTTTTCATTATCGAAAAGTGTTTGATCCAAAGATAGAATTTCAGCTAAGAGAAAGAAACCCCTCAACACTAGAATAGATGCAGAACATTGCAATAGATGTAGAAGTTAATCTGCAAATTAGAAGAGAAAAGTTGAAAGTAGAAGCAGAGGAAAACAACATTACAGAGGTAAAACTCGACATTTTGGTAAGAAAGATAGAGGAAAGGATACACAAGATCACCATGAAAGGTAAAAAAAAATTCTCAAAATTACCATGATACATTTATTTCACAAAAAAAGAGATTGAGAGTCATGAACAAATTCCTACTAACTCCAACTACCATAAATCAAAAGATAGATTTATAGAGCAAGATGTGGAGGAGAAATCTCCTAATCTAATGTGTATGTTTGATGACATTAATTTTTTAATGATTTCCCTAAATATGATAAGTATGATGATAATTATGTTCTCCAGATCCAAACTAACTTTACAGAGAAATCAGAAATTATTTTGGGAAATAAAGGAATTCAGTTTCAGCAGCTTGAAAACAGTGATCATATTATCCATATCAGCTATGAAAGTGAGAAAGAAAGTGCAGAAAATTTCGAAATAAGTGGAGCTTCTTTGCCTCTTTGTTTTGAATCATTTTAGTTTTTAAAGGAAATGTGGTATAAAATCTCTAAAGAAAAGGATGAGCAGCTTGTAGAAATATGTGAAGCTCCATTCAAACCTATATGCAATAAGTTGCAGCAATCCTTTCAAGTTTTTCATGATCCCATAACTAATGGGTTGGATAGTGAATGCAATTAGAATTTTTCTTCATTAACTAACAATCAGATTCAGGATCAAAATGATAAAGGTTTCATCAGTCAAACATTTCAATCAGAAGAAATATCATCACAAAGCTTGTTTGAAAATATGCATGGTGATAAAGGTGAAAGTGATATTTCAGTTTCATGGCCTGGAAGTCATCCAGAACAGATGTATAATTGCTTAAATCAGTTCAAAAATAGTGTATATATTTTGGAAGATCCTTTTGTACAGTTTTTACAGTCCACAAAGGAAATCAACTATTTCCTTATCTTCTCATTGGTTGACAAGGTTATATTGGGTTGTAGAACTTCAGTTTTAATCACAAACAAGCACAAGCAGCAAAATCCACCAATGTATATGATGCTTGGATGGTTGCATTGGTTGTTTCATTTTACCTAACCAACAATTGGACAATTGATTAGAGTAAGTAGGTAAGGTTTCAGTTTAAATAAATTTAGTTTTTCAGCAACAAGTTTATTTCAGATTAGATTTCAGTACATCATGTGTCAGATTTCAGTTTGTAGAAAAGGCTATGATTTCAGTTCAATATTTTCAGTCACAAAGATTATACAATAAAGCAGAAATCACAAAAGCATAGTTACAAGGTAACCACAGTCTTAAGTCAAAGGCCACTGATCTTCATTAGTTCTTAACATCTTTTCAGAAAATGTCATCCCCAAGTGGAGCCACTATTAGGTTCCAATACCAATAGGAGTCATAATTTTGAATGACTAAGGTTAAGCCTTGTAATATTGTACATACCGTTGCTTTCTGCAAATGTTTTCCATATTAGAAATAAAAAAATGTAAAGAAGGTATGTCTTAAAAGAAATATCAAAGGACAAAAAGAATAAGAGAAGGTCAAAAAATTAAAATATATGAACCCCAAAAACAAAAAGAGACCATAAAAGTGTGCAAGTTTAAATGCCACTCCTATTTAATTTTATGCATAATAATGACTGCGTGCAACTTGTTATTTATGCCACAATCCATGGTAATCAAACTATTTAATCTTGGTTATTTCATGATTTGAATTTTATGTTTATAGTTAGAGAATAAAATCTGACCAAACAGTTTAATCTTAGCAAATCATTAGATAGGTAGAGAAAATAAAAGGAGCTCATCAATTTAATTTGAGCCCTTGGATGATATAAGGTTAAAATTAGATAGATTAGTTTTCAAAAGAAAAATGGATGATAAGGGTTTGTTAGTCTAAATGCACCCAAATAAAATGAAGAAAAAATGTTAGGGTAAGTAAATGGGTAAGTAGAAGAAAGGTTACTGAAGTATAAAGTTGATTGGATCAAAAGACATGCATCATGCTTAGACACATATTTCAATATGTATGATCAATAATGAAGGCAAAAGCAAAGGTTTACAAGTTAATGTGATTAACTCCCCCTCATTCATTTTTCCCTTTACTTACTAATTTCCTATCCACAAGTATGTTCTAAGTACTTTAAATCCTTCAAGTCAAAGAGGCTTAGAGCATTTCTCTGACTTTTGGTGGGACCGGACCCTCAGCTTAATGACTTATGGACATCAAGTGTTAGAATCATCTTCATAAAATTCATCCCCCTTCATTTTCCTAATAAAACTCTTTTTCCCAAGGTTAAACTCCACTAGCCTATGAAAAGAGAGAAATACAATGTTAAATCCCATCTCATTCGAAAACCCATAAAATATTTTATCCTAAGTTAAGTGTATGTTAAGGAAATGTAAAAATATTACATAACACTTAATACTATTTTCATCTCTGCTCATTTCATCTCATATTAATTTCTAATTTAATTATATAGCTCTTATAATACCTTTTCCCGTATATAATTAAATCCCCTATGCAATATCCCAACCCTTAGTTTTAATAAAAATTATACAATTCCCCCCATATCTCGACGAAACCCTCTTAATACACCCCTGCGCAATGAACGATCAATTAATCCCCTCATTAACCTTGAATAAATCCCAATCCACCGTAATTAAAACCTCTGGGCTCCCCTCTGAAGCCCATGCCCTTATCATTCGCGCACCTCCCTCGCTCGACTATCGTCCAATCACCATCCCCCTCATCTGGCGGTCGACATCCATATCAGTCGCGCCTGACAGCCGATGGTTACCCACCCGATAAAGCGGATTTCCCCCAAACCCCAAATGTTACATGTCAGGTGCAGAGGTAGATCTGGTGACCCCTCCTCAATACCACCTTCACCACAAAAGCGGTGTGATGGCTCAGAAAACCGCCTCCCCGCGATAATACCATCACTGTTCACTTAACTAACCCCACACCAAATTTTAAAAAGTTTCCCATTAAAACCTCGAAAACCCTCGTTTTCATTCCTTTTGCCCCATTTCACAGTAAAACCTATCAAACCTTTCCGGCGCCACCCTCAACCTCTGCAACACAATTCAACCTCCGATTACTTTTAAAACATTGCCACGACCCCTTCCCCAGACATCCATGTGCAATAAAGCCATCTCGCCAACCTATGTTTTCTTAATGATTGTTGTATTTTGTAGGAAATTAGCAGAAGACCAGACCTTGGATAAACAATTTTGATACTAGTCACAAAACTTGTTTACTCCAAGAATCAGAAGGAAATCTATTAAAAAACCTTCATTCAGAAGAAGAAAATAGTTATACACAGAAGATAGAAAGAAATCATTCACATAGAGACATTGACTGTTAAAACAAAGGAATGAGACATAACATACAGTTGAAAGACAAACAGATCAAACATACAGAAAGTTGATCAATATCCATTACCTTATGTTGATACATATAAAAAACTAAATAATTTACTATTGAAATACACAATAAAAAGTTAAAATGTACAGTAAAGGTAAAAACATAGTAAAGGATATTGACAAGTCATTAAAGTAAAAGTGTATCAGATGAAAAAGTATCAGTAAAAGTGTATCATATTGAAAAATTAAAGTGAAGAAAGATGAAATTAGAGCAGGAATGGTACATTTTTCCAGAAATTTTCTGTTTAAGTCATTTTTTTTCAGAAACTATTATGGCCAATCCAAGATGAATTTTCCAAAACTGGAGGAGGTTTGTGTTCCTAAAAGGAAAATATACAAAAACCTATCTCATTTTTTAGACAGGTATTAGAAAAAGGGAGCTAAATGCATATCTTCATAGCCTATTTTTCGAACAGTGGAAAGTCTTGTTTTTGACATCTTTTTACAGAGAAATTGTGAACAGCTGGAGCTAAATTTTGGAAACTGGAAATAGGTCTATCTCAATAACATACTTATATACAATAAATGCTTTCACCTTTTACATATATATCTCAGATTTAGATATTCAAAGGTATCACTGGACCCTAATTTTGCAGAATTTCTGGGGCAGAATGCACAAAGGAAGGACTTAGTTAGTGACTTGGGAGCCTCATCATCAATTAAGAGTTACTATCAAATTATAATTTCTCTTCTTTATCACCATAAATCCATAGAAATAGTGCCAAATAGATTCATTATTTTTGATGTCCTTTATTTAAGTTCTATTAATGTAAAACAGTTTGAGATATTTGTAAAACCAATCTTGATATTTTTTCAAGATATTTTAGTTTATAATTTGTATAAATACTTCTTCATTTGAAGTATTGTGGATTGATTCCTAGACATTTCTAAAGACTTCTTGATCAAAAGACTATAAATCTATTGTATCACTGACTAGACCAGAAAGCTCGATTGATGAGTAAAGACAAGATATTTCATAGGATTCATGTGTAGAGCGAAGTACAGACAAGTATTTTCTCACGTTGTTGTTATCTTTCTTAAAAGTTTTTCCATAATGTATATTTGAATCAAAATGCTATAACTGGAGTATTATCTCAGAATTTGTTTAATTACACTCTATTTTAACAGTTAGGCAAATACATGTTTTCTACTGATATCTAAGTTAAGGAATTCTTAATTGCCCTTTGTTTCTAATTACCCTTTGTTCCCCGTTTCAATCTTGGTCTTAGAATTCTTAATTTCTCTATCACCCTGACTAAAACCATTTCACCCTCCTGTTCCAAAAACCTACACTTTACTCTGCTAGCTAGCCCTCTAAGCATTCTCTTTAGTGAGTTGATCCAGTCCGGTTGCCTTTATTTTGACTTCATAGCCCAATGGTCTAAAAGACATCATTCTATCCATCTGTTTTAAAGATCCCACCACCCAATCTTCAATACAAATAAAAAACCTCTAGAAAAATCATAACTAACCTAAGATCCAAACAAACAAAGTTAAATCATATAGAGAGAGCCCTCTCTGAGTTTAGGTTGGCTAGAGCCTATGCTACAAAGTTGGTTAGTGGTTACCTCGAAAATCTCTTTCTTTAACCTTGAGAAATTTCTGAGTGATAACACAATAAATGACAAAAGTCATTTGTCGTCAAGCGATAAAGGGAAAGAAAAAAGAAACAATGATCTGCCTCCCCACCCAGATCAATGACGGGGAAGCCACTTCTCACCCCCGTGCCATGATTTGTGATAACGATAGGGGGCGGTGTGAAAAGAAGTTTTATTCGCATTGGGCCCCCTGCTACATGTCACCACCTATGCGCGTAACACCCCCCTCACGTATTAGCACTTACTGCCACCCCCCTCTAAAATATTCTTTCTAGTTTCTCACACTTCCTGATACCACACCAACACTTATCTTTCCGTTCCTTCTGCCTCAAACCGCTGCACGCCATGTTTCTCTATCTGTTACTTCTATCTATTTCATCCCATTGCTGATGCCCCTCTACATTAAATGACCATTTTCTAGACCAGTAACATCTTTCCTGTTATGATAAGCTAATCCGATTATAAATAATCCCCTCGCTTTGTTATGCTTTTTTCCTAAACTTCTCTTTCACTGTTTAAATTCATTGTTTCTGTTTTTACAATTTATGCCACTGCCGAGCCTACAAACAGTACGTATCATCTGAAGGTATCTCTGCTTCCTTTTTGTTATCCTACATTACAATTATATTATCATGGCTTCTCAGAAGAAACGCAAACCATCTAATGGTTCTTCTGCATTACAGGAAAACCCAAATGCACTACTACTACTCAGGGTCAGAAGGAGCCTATCATCATCAATTTGGATGATTCACATGTATCTATAGGGATAGAAGAACCTGTAATCACTACTTCATATTCTTCTTTAGCTTCACAAAATTTGTTGCAAATCACCCAATCTGCATGAGCAAGTGAAACAGAGGAGCCAAACATCTTCACTAATTTCCTTGAAATTAAGCAGAAGAATGAAGCTTTAAAGGCAAATGTTTATGCACAGTTTTGAAAGAATACTTTTACTTGTTGACAACTTTTGACAGCAAAAAGGGTAGAGTGCAAATGGATTTTCTATAGGCCCAAGTGCATTTTCCCAAGGCTTCTTCTGATTACAACAAGATTGTATTTTCTTTTGATGCTAATCAGATACACCAATTGATCAAATGGACATGAATAGGCAATCTGGTGAAATGATTTTCTCTGCTATGACCAATACAACCATGGCATTGTCAAAACTCAAAACTGCTCTGTCAAACGTGCAGTCACAATTGAAGATTGAAAAGATATCATCTTTAGCAAAGGATAATAGTGTCAAGTCATTAGAAGACTTAGTGATTAAAATTGGATATGACCCTACTAGTGTTAAAATTGTAGAAGATATTATCAAAAAGAAAAATGAAGATATTATAGTATTGAGGAAGCAACTCAAACTGCCTTCTACAGAGGACCCTTAGACTAAGGATATAACAGAAAGTGAACAACACAAGGAGGAAATGCTCAAGACGATCATTGAGAAGAATGTGCAGATAAAGACTATGGAGGAATAAATTCAAAAATTTCTTAAGGAAAAAGATAAATTTACTTAGTTAGATATAGCTCCCATCACAACTATTCCTATTACAGTGTCCAGAACAGCAGGGGAATTGACATCAACCACAGCAGAATCTACATCAACAACAGGATATTTGAACAAACTCTTACATGAGCTGACTCACCATAAACAAGAAAATGATAGGATTCACAGGAAATTTAAGAATCTGGAACCTTAGAAGATAAAAAAATGACACTTTGTATGTTGAAGAAATGTAGAAGACCCACAGGTTGACCAGAAGAATACAAGAGTTGCAGAGTGAGACATTAATGGCTCAAACGTTGGCCCAAGCCAAGGAAAGAATTTGGGCAGATATTAGTCAAGCCATAACTGAACTATGGCCCTCCATTTAGATCATTTTTTAGCAAGAGGAACTTATAAAAATATGTCAAATAGCTATTGATGAAGTGAAGCAACTTCTTAAAGAAAAACCAAGTGAATCTACAAACATGATCAAAGTTCTTAATTCAAAAACCAGGGCTGAGTTGGAGGAGATTAAGATTCTGGATAGAATATAAACCATTTTGGAGATCAAAAATGTTTTTCAAAAAAAGAACCTTATGAATCAGTTAGAGACTAAGTGCCAAACCTTGAAGATTTATGTTCAAAGGTTTCATTTTAAGTTTAATTTACTCAATCAGAGAGGACTTCCAGGATTAGTGGCCCCAAATGATAGGATGATCAGTTTGGAAGAATATTGCCACAAGATTTATAATATAGAAACTAATAAATCTATTTTTGCAGGCATAAACGGTCATATTACAAGAAAACAAATGTTAGAAGCTTTAGATTTTGACTTGACTATTAAGCATGACATTAAAAAGATTTTTGTAAATAAGCCCAATTTTGAGAAGTACATCGAGGTTGATGAATTTTACAAGAAATTGGTAAATACTTCTATACCAAGTGAAGACAGATGGGATCACTAGTGTGAAGTTATTGATTAACTTTCATAAAAAACTGAAAGACAGTTGGGCAAGACTTTTTGGGGACCACATCATCAATAGATTCCTCATGAATAGTGCCAACAGTTAGCAGTTTTGAAATTCCTATAGTTTTGTACTATTTTTGTATTTTTTTTTTGAAAATATCTAGAAGGACTTTTTGTATAAATAAATCCTCCTTTGAGTTATTAAGGGTTGAACCCTTGGATCAGCTTTGAGAACTGAATTCTAACCGAGTTGGAGATTTTCTTCAAGTTAATGAATGGATTCTGAATTTACCTTCTATAGTTTGTCTCCTAGTAAGTTTTTCCTATGTGCTTACTTTGTTATGTCTTTATTCGTATATTTAAGTCTTTATGCGGAGATCTGGGTAAGATCATATAGAGTATCAGTCAGTCTTAAATCCCCTGTGAAGTTATAAACAATAATTAGGGACTAGTTTATAATACTATATGTTATTATAAACTCCTCTATATCAATTAATTGTCACACCCATCTGTATTCATTTAAATATATTATTTTGTATAGGAAACATTGTATGCCTTTATTCTTTTCTTATAATCAATCAAGTATTCTATCTGAATATTTAACAAGTTATATTTCATCAAGACTCTTCTACTCACCCATTTTAAATCATTTAACTATAAGCAGAAAAATAGCAGCCCTTTCATCCAACTTAGTAACTGTTAAGGCTTAAGCACTTATTTTCAAATTATTCATAACATTGGTCATCCAAAAAATTTAAAAACAAACTAAACATTTTAGATGCTCTGGCATGACTAACTGACCTAGAGTTATCTTAGAGGACAACATCAGACTGGCGTCATTGTCGGGGAGCGAAAATTGAATTGTTTTCCCTGGGACAACGATTAAAACTTTTTCTTTAAGGTGAATAAAGAAATTTTAGGTTAAAATGATTCACCTGAGGACTCCACAAGTCCAAGCTGGCTCCTTTAAAACATACTAGATCTCACTCTAACTCTCAAATTGTTTCTCCTTTATCTGATCTAGAGAGACTGGTGAGAGAGGCCTCATTTAGAAGGAGACTTGAAGATTTTTCTTCTTCTTCTGTACCATTACAACCTGAAGATATTTCAGCTTCTGATCCCTTTAGCTCTACTCCATCCCAATTGGGTTTGGCTTATCTAAAACCTAGCATTTTAGAACTTTTATCTAAAGGAGTTGATCCATAGTCATATCTCTTAGTCTAATCTTTGGAATCATCTAAACTCCCTGAAATATTTTCAGATTCACCCAAGTCAGGGGAAGAACTAGATGTACATTTACCGAAGCTAAAACCAACTGAATTTATGTCCCCCACTCATTATACATTTCAATCTACTTCTACCCAACCTAAAGAAACCTTCTCTGTATATTCAAACCCTTTTCTTGAAAATAAAGAATAGGTTGAAACAGAGGTTCAAAAGTTAGTTATCAAAACACCTTTTAAAACTTTTAGGGATCCTCCACTTTCCTGTTCTCCTCCTCTTACTTTTACACCTCCATGTTCACCCACAACTTCACCATCTTCCTCTTCATCCTCCACTACATCATCTCCTACCTCTTCTACTGAATCATATTCTTATTCATCTTCAAAAATGGTCTTTCAACCTATTATTCAAGCTAGGTATGCTGCCCTGCATCTTCTCAACCAGCTCAACAATTTTCCTGATCGGTATTTGAAACACATACCCAGGTTTAGTGGGGAAACTGGTTTGTCTGTAGAACGTAATCTAGCCGCCTTTTTAGATTTTGCAGATAATATGAACATAGAGCATGAGGATGTATATATGTGATTATTTGTTCAGTCTTTAGAGGGAAACGTTAAGATTTGGTTTAGACAACTGAGGGTTGATTCGATTCATTATTGGAATGAATTAACTACCATATTCAAGAATTAGTAGGTTGTTAAAAAGGATCCAGTTTACTATCTTATAGAGTTTGAAGAGCTTAAAAGAAACCATGGAGAACCAGTGGTAGATTTCATTAAACAATTCAATAAACATTATGTTGGCATTATGACACAGGTTTTGCTCGATGACATAAGTGTTGTCCTTGATGGCAACTCTCTCAAATAGCAAATCACAAGTTCAGGCTCTCAATATAGTAGAAAATGAGATACCCGCAGGTTCCTGTTCACAAAGCTGTGGTCATTGGCAGGTTCCGCAGGTGCGTCGTTCAAAAGGTGCGGACATGTTCGCAGGTGTACCGAACAAAAAGTGCAGACATAAAGTACACACACTTTCATGCAGAGAGAAACGTTCGCACGTGGGAAATCTTATGGTTGGTCCATGATATTTAGTCCGACATTTTTGATCCTATGGTTTTGGTCCATGGTTTTGCATCTAAAGTATTGAAGCCAGGTTTTGGGTCCCTATTATTGGATCTCTATGGTTTTAGACCATGGCTTGAGAAAGGCCTAGACTATAAAAAGGAAAGGAGATCATTTGGCCAGGTACAGACGTGTTTAATATCTTAAGAAGAGAAAGATCTGAAATTCTGGTGATCGGTTGGTGAGTTATAGCTGGACCTGAATCAAGGAGAAACTTGAGCATTACAAGACAAAGCTACTGATGGGTTGAGATCTCTTTGGCGCATCATCAGATCTGCAAATCTAATAGTCTGGGGTATAATTGAAGTCTGATAAATTATCTATACCCAGAGGTCCGTAGACTAGACACAACGCAGGTGCGGAGGTCCGCAGGGTCGACACAGTGCAGGTGCAGCGGTCCGCAGGCTACATACAGTGCAGGTGAGGAAGTCTGCATGTTCGAGAATAGTGCAGGTGCGGAGACCTGCAGGCTCGACACAATGGAGGGGCGGATATCCACAGGCTTCTATTGGTGAAGTTGCGGACTTTTCTTGAAATATGTTTTAGCTGCTTTTGTCTATTACTGCAGTGTTCAAGGTTCTGAATTGGTGTCTGGTTGCTGTGCGCTGAGAAATTATTGATTCAGTATTTGTACAAGGGAGTTGGTTGATTGCAGATCTATTTGATGTTTGATTGATATTCATGGATCCAGTCTAAAAATTTATGAAACGTGGTCCCTGGAAGAAAAGAATCGGTTGAAGATTTCAGTAGGTCGGCACCTACATACTAGTACCTCAACTAGTACAAGAGCTAAGGGGGTTGTAGCTCCCTTCCAGGAGAGTCTGGAGAACGAGAGAAGGTTGTAGCCTTCTGCAGGTTGAAGCCTGCGTGTTGGTATAAGACTACATCAGTACAGAATCATTGTAAAAAGAAGTTTCTAATTGAAATAATATAGAGACATATTGCAGCAGGTGGTTTTCACCCACATTGGGTTTCCACCTTATATCTTTTGTTCTTTGGTGTGACTGTCTGCTCTATTTTTCCTATTCATGTTTATTGTTATATGGTTCTGACACACCGATTAATGATCAACATCTGAAGAATAAATTAAATTATAAGTCTGAAAGGTATACGCAAGTTTCATTAGGCAGATCTGAAAACAGTTGTATAAATTGAAAAAGAATTTGATAATATTGATTCACCCCCCCTCTCAGTATTATTTTCAACAATTGCTATCAGAGCGGGTCCTTCAGGAAAAGCTTGGTCGCTTGAAGGAATATCTATCATCATGAGCTACTACAAAAAATAAGCATCTATAAGGCCACCAATTTTTGATGGGAGCAACTTCGTCTATTGGAAGGTAAGAATCACTGCCTATCTTCAATCTCTTGGTACAGAAGTTTGGGATATTGTGGAAACAGGATACACATTTCCATCAGCAACTCCTACAGATGCAGCTGGTAAGAAGCAGTATGAAACAAATGCAAAAGCTGTCAATACTCTATTAGGAAGTCTATCTCAATCAGAATCGTCAGGTTATGCAGTCAAAAGCGCAAAAGAAATTTTGGACAAGATCGTTCTGAGCTTTGAAGGATTGAACAAGTAAACGAGCAAAATTACAAACTCTTAGAATTCATATAAGTCTCAGAATGCATAATGATGAAAGTGTGGCTAGCTATTTCCTACGTATAGATGAGATCGTAAATTGTATGAAAAACTTGGGTGAAGAAATAAAAGAAGTTATTGTGGTTGAAAAGGTCCTAAGATCTTTGTCTCCCAAGTTTGATTCAAAAGTTTCTGCCATTGAAGAAAAGCAGAATCTACAGAACCTTACCATGTCACAGCTGCACGGAATTCTAATTGCTTACGAAATGAGAAAAGGAGGACCATCAGACAGGAGAGAAGTTGCATTCAAGGCTTCAGGAAAAGGAGATTACTATGAGTCAGGACATATGTCAGAAGAAGAGGAAAAAGCAAATTTTGTCAAGAACCTTCAACGGGGAACTGGTAGATTTAGAGGTAAGCTGCCTTTCAAATGCTTTGCTTGTGGAAGAGTCAGTCATTATGCTGCAAAATGTCCTCATAAAGATAAACTAGACAAAAGTAAGGAACCTGTTAGATGGAACAAAAAACAGAATAAGAAGAGCTATTACATGCATGAACACAGTGATGGATTGTCAAACAGTGATGAAGATGAACAAGGTAATAATGATAGACTTTTGATGGCTTTTGAAGATGATTTCTTGGATGCTATAAATGAAGGTGGTCTTTTTTTTATAAGAAGAGCTTCGGCGTAAATCACATGAAAAAGACCTTTGTCGACGCGTTTCGAACCAACTAGTGTGGTTCATCATCAGGACAAGTTGAAGATCCGATATGAGCGACGAGTTAAATAGGGACAACAGGCCATTTCAACAGCTAAATTTGACTGAGCAATGGTTAAACAAGACCTCTAATAGCAATGCATGCCCAGGTCCAAGGTGAGGGACCTAAATTTTAATTAATTATTCTATTAATTTCTTTAATTATAATATTATTTGCATTATATTATTTGTTAATGTTAATATTATTATTACTAAAGTATTTATTTATCATTATATAATATTAATATTAATAATAAATATTATAATTAAATTATAATGGTAAATATTATTATTATATTATTTTATTATAAAGGTCAGATTTAACTCTAGAACCTAAAATTAAGTATTATTGTATTTCTATATTTATTTATTTATTAATATTAACATTATTAAATCTTAATAATATATATATTTACCATCTCATGGTTAATTAATATATTAGATTTTACATTATATTAATATCAATATCAAAAAGTATTATTTATTTAAATTAGTAGAGTAAACATAATGGCAAATACTATTATTAATGGTATATTTTCCTTTTTTCTTTTCATTATAATCTTTATTTACGTTTATAATATTAACATTAATGATAATATCATTTTATTTAATAATAAATAATATTATTGTAATATTATTATTATTACCCACTATCTTCTTAATAAAGGTCAAAATTAACTCAAGAACCTAAAATTATTATTATCTTATTTTTATATTTATTTATTTTATTAATTATTAATATTAATATCATTAAATCTTATTAATCTATATTTTTTAATAGTGTATCTTTACCATATGAATCATATTTAATTAATACATTAAATTTTACCATCATATGTATTTAAATTATTGGAATAAATATTATGGTGAATATTATTATCATATACCCATTATTTTACTAAAAATGAAGTTGAAACCTAGACGTAAGAAACTATTATCTTTGTTTTATTTATGTATTTAATTAATTAATTTATTAATATTAATATCAGAATTTTCTCTTGTGCCAAACTAATGAAATTATAAACTATTATCATAATAGCAAGATAAAGAAGTTAATAATATTATCATTAACAATAACTCAAGGCCAATGTTACTCGCTCCTAATGAGAGTCAAACAAAATATTTTTATAAGGGACTAATACTATTATATAATCGATCGTGCTATAACATTATCATAAGGATAATCCCATTTTGTCGGAAAAGGGGTGAGAAGATTCACGAATAAAAACCCACACCGAAGTAATGGAGGATAAGGGATAACACTAAACCCAAGAAAGGAAGGAATGAGGCCACTAGGAAGACATGGCTGGGATCCAGCAACTACTAATCTTGGAGCCATCATCCCTATTAAGATTAATAGGCCTTTTTTCAATTTCAAGGGCCTCTGTAAACTTCTGATGGTGAAACTGAGCAACCTTTGCAATGACACGAGCCTCCTCAATACTACAGACATGATATTTAGTACAAGGGCCGAGGACTTGGCCCTTCTATGCCTTAAGTCACCCAAATGCTAGTTAATCCTTTGATTAATAGAGCGACCGGTCTCACCAATCTATGATGTCGTAGAGGAACAGGGAATGACATAGACGCCCTTCATGTGTTTAGGGTCGATAGGATCTTTTACACTCAAATTTAGCTGTTGGAATGGTCCCTATTTAACTTTTCGCTCAGATAGGATCTTCAACTTGTCGTGATGATAAACCACAATGGTTGGTTCGAAACGCGTCGACAAATGGTTTATTATGTGATTTTGCCAAAATTATTCTCAAAAACAAGATTATGGATCACAGAATTTTGAATTCTTTAAGTATTTATTTTATTTAATATTTGTTATTATTATTTTTATTTTAGATTGATTTTATTTAATTAAGTGTTTATTTATTTTACTTGCTATAATATGAATATTATCTATATAATTATTATTAAAATTATATATAGATATATTAATATTTTTATTAATTATATATAAATATATAATATATTATTATATATAGATAATATAATATTTTATATTAAATAATAAATATATATATTAAATTAATATTATTATATCTATATATATATATATATATATAATAATCATATATATATTATATATTATTATTATTATATTATTATTATTATAATATATAATTATATGTATTATTGTATATATAATATTATTATTTCATTAATTATTGTTTATTTATATATATATATATATTATTGTTATTATTAATATTATTTTTGGTTTTTTAATTATTATTATTAATTATTATTATATTATTATTATGTTGTGTGTAAAATTTTGATTAATGATTTTTTATTTTATTCAGTAGGGGTTTCGAGGTGTTACTAAACTTTATATCGTCATCTCTATTCATGTTATTGGAGGATTTTTCGATTTCAATTGCTTCCTTCACCCTTCTTTCTAAATAATGGTCTTCCTTGTGAATTAATCTTGTTTGTTCCAAGCAAATATAGTGTGAGGAAGAACAATTTTTGAAATATAACTAATATGATCTTTTAGCCTAATGCCACATGAGGAACGAGATCATTTGGCATTAGGCTAAAAGAGCATATTAGTGATATTTCAAAAAATAGGTCAGAAAAATCAAGTCTAGCTGAGCATGCTTGTTCTTCCTCACACTATATTTGCATGGAACAAGCAAGATTAATTCACAAGGAACACCATTATTTAAAAAGAAGGGTGAAGGAAGCAATTGAAATAGAAAAATCCTGCAATAACATGAATAGAGATGACGGTCTAAAGTTAATTAACACATGAAAACTCCTACCGAATAAAATAAAAAAACATTAATCAAAGATTTACACACATTCATTAAAAATAATAATAATAATAAT
This sequence comes from Pinus taeda, assembly GCA_000404065.3. Lineage (NCBI taxonomy): Eukaryota > Viridiplantae > Streptophyta > Pinopsida > Pinales > Pinaceae > Pinus > Pinus taeda. The sequence goes on from APFE030681065.1 coordinate 92,580, forward strand.
AATTAATAATAATAAATTAAAAATAAAATTAAACTAATAATAATCCAATAATATTAAAATAACATAATAATACATATTTTATATAAAATAATATAATATTAATAATATATTATAACAATAATTAAATGAAATAATAATAATAATAACATTAATAATAATATTATGTAGTATATATAATAATAACAATACTAAATCTATATATAATAATTTATATATAAATATATTCATATATTGAGGTAGTGTAAAATAACGACATTAAATTAAATAAACGTAAAATAAATATTATATTAATTTTATATTATTTAATATATATATTTATATATTAAATAATAACCAATAATATATATATATATATATATATAGATATATATTAATATATATATTATATAATGTAAATAAAGCAATTTAGATTAAATAAAATAAGGATAATAAAATAATATAATATAATAATTTAAATTTAATACTTAAATAAATAAATAAAATGATTTGTAGAATTGAGGCTTCCGTGAGTAGTCATATTTATAAGAAGAGCTTAAGCGTAAATCACATGAAAAAGACATTTGTCGACGCGTTTCGAACCAACAAGTGTGGTTCATCGTCAGGACAAGTTGAAGAACAAGATCAGCCTGAGCAAGTTAAATAGAGTGAGAAGAGACTCCAACGGCTACCTAACAGCTATTTTGACTCTAGGACCCAAGCTAAAGTTATATCAATAAATTTAATATTATTATTATTTATGTAATATTAAGTTTAATATTTTATTTCTAGAATTAAACAAAATTAGGTACTATGAATAGTATCATAAGTCATTTAAATAAATAACATTTAGAATAAAACTAATGGTTATTGAAAATTATTATTTGCGTGAATGAATTCCTATAAATAAATAACTAGGGTTACATAAAATAATAATTCCTATAAATAAATAACTAGGGTTACATAAAATAATAATGGGAAAATATGAATAATTTTATAATGTTAAAGGTAATAAGTTAATAAATTATTAACTAACTATATATGAATTGATTATTAAAGGTATGCTATTGTGTTTATAAAATTATACTAATTAATATTGAAATAATATTGTGTATATAAAATTATTAAATTTACTAATTAAAAAAAACTAATCTTAATAGGTTAGTTTGAAAAGTAAATGAGAATGTTTATTGAATGTTTTCATGTGATTTACGCTGAAACTCTTCTTATAAATATGACTAATCACAGAAGCCTCAATTCTACAATTGTTTCCCTGCACGGTACAGCCATTGCATCTAAAGTTCACCAATTTGAATGGGCACGCTTGCAGGTCTCGAAGTTGAAGACAGATCTTGCCTTTCTGAAGAGATGTAGAGGCTCCGTAGTTATCCCGGTTTTCGCTAAGATCAGTCATCGTCTCCACACTCCTTCTAATCATGGAGTGTTCACAAAAGCCAGTCTTGCGCTTATAAGGTCTGAGATTATTAGGGTTAGGAGAGGGCTAAATCAACTCTCTCAGAACCTTCTGTTGTCTCACTTGGAACTTTCGAATTTGATCTCTCCCTCCCTTTGGGCTAGAATTGATGCATGCTCTGCATTAAAAGCTGCACGTTTGGAGGAGATTAGAGGGCTTAAGCAGGCTTCGAAGTTTCAGGTCTTAGCTCAGAGTTCTACAAAGGATCATTCATCGGTTGATGGTTCTCGAAGCCGTATTTTGGTTTCTCAGAAATCGGCCCTGCATTCTTGGGTTTCATCCATCAGTTAGGATCACTCTAGTGATCACGCCAGTCAGTCAAATTGTCATGCAGATCGATCGGATGGCTCTAGTTTGGAGCATCCCCCTGTTGCTATGGAGCAGTCTGCGTGCGAAGATCCTCGCCCTTCTGATTGTCCTCTTCTAATATCCAAGGTTGCAGAAAAGCGTAGTCCAGGGTTTGCGATGGCCATGGATACGCAATTTCATTGTTGTATTGAAGAAGGGGCAGCCTCGGCCCCCACTCACAGCAGAGGTCCGTTTCTGAGCTATGGCAACAGCTCTCAGTTACGTTGCCTCTCTGTGAGCAAAGAATCTGTCGTGGCTGGCTATGACCAGCAGGCATGTGACATGGGTGGACCGATTATGCAGGTTTCCGGTTATGAAGGCAGTATCGTTTGCAGCGCAGATGGCCCGCGACCCAGTCCGATAATCCGATTTGAAAATTCGTCCACGACTGCGAGAGTAATAAGTGCGGTCCCACCTTCAAGTTCGAGCTCGCCTGTGGGAACGGCTTCCAGGGTGGAGGTCTCGAGCCCAGATCAATTTCCCAGCTGCGTATATGGAGCAGGCAGTTTGAGGCTCACCGAGGATGATGTTCGAGGTTCCGATATCGAGGGTACCGGTAGCATGGTAAGTCGGTGTGGTAGTTATGCGGTTAAACACCCCGGTAAGTGGTTTAACAATGAGGGTTCCTTTGTTAAAAATCGCAATAGTTATTTTAGGGATAATATTAATGAAGACATAAAGGCGATCGAAGATAATATGAAAATCCATGCTACAGCGGGCATAAATAATGATCTATATGATAGCGATAATAACGATAAAGGTAATATTAACAAGAATGATTTACATAAAAAACAAGACTCTAACAATAGGAACATTTTATATAATAACAAGAATATAAACAATTTTAATAAGAATATAGACAAGGACAATTACAATAAAGTCATTAATTTAAATAATCGATGCAGTCCAAATAACATAAAACTTGAGAGCAATAAGGGCTGCAATATTAATAATGATGCGGATAATAATATGCTCAATATAAATAATGAGGACCATAGCAATAGGTTATATGGTAGCAATAATAACGAGTGGGACAATAATAATAAGCATAACAATAAGAAGAAGAATAAAAATAATGATATTTTATATAGGAACAATAAGAATGATATTACTAATAAGAATAAATCATATAATAACAAAAATGAAAATAGGAATATAATCAATCCACATAACAAACAAGGTGAATTCAATAAGGGCTTTAGTGTAAGTACCAATGATAACATTTATAATAACAAGATTAATAATTTAGGCAATTCTAAGAATAATAATAATGGGTTATATAATAACAACAATAACGAAATGGGTAATGATAATTTGACACCTAATAATAACATCAATAAACTAGTTAATAAAAATAGTGTAGTAAGTAATTCTATTTGTTTTATTAGTAATAATAGCGTGGGTGATTCTAATAAGTATTCAGATTGTCAGGATGATAATGTTGGTCCCGAGAATAGTAATGATCAAAAGAACCTCTGCCGAAAGGTCTCTCTTCCCTCATCGTCTCGGAATAGTAAGGTTGTTAACCTTTCCAGCTTTTCCTTCTCCCCTGCCGTTTTTAGTCTTCTAAGCAAGGGCTTAAACTTTGCCCTTGCCCCTAGAAAAATCCCTGTGGATGATATTATATGTGAAGTAGAGCTGGGAATCAGAGATTTGCCTGATAATATTAAGGACACCATCAGGCAAGATTGTGCCATCGTCCTTAGGAGGGCTAAACCCCCTCGAAGGAACCTCTGTAAGGAAGAGTCTGAGGCCCTAAGGTCCTTAAATCAGAATGAAGATATTGTTGTCCTTAAGACGGACAAAGGAGGGGATACGGCCATCCTCAACAAAGATGATTACCGTAAGAAGATGTTAGATCATCTTCACAACAGTGGCAGTTATAAAAAACTTGCTAAAAACCCTCTAAAGAAAATATCTAGGATAGTGGCTCATGCCATCAAGTCTAGTAACTCGGTAGGGGACCTGTCCCGTAAGCTCATTGAGAGCAATCCCATCGCTCCTAGAATCTATGGGGTGCCTAAAATCCACAAGGAAGGGGTCCCTCTCAGACCTATCATCAACACCATCGGGGGTCCGACCTACCTTCTAGCCAAGTTTCTGGCTCTTAAGCTTAAACCCCTGGTTGGCCATACCAATTCCTTCGCGAAGGACTCAGCTTCTTTCATTGTGGATCTCCAAGATATTAGGCTCGACCCTGAGGACATTCTTGTCAGCTTTGACGTGGTCTCCCTATACACTTGCATTCCAATTAAAGAGGCCATGGAAGTGATATATCGCCTAATTGATCCGGATACCACTCTTCTAGTTGAGGTATGTCTCACTTCCACATTCTTCAGTTTCGAGGGTGAGTTCTACGAACAGACCTGTGGTGTTGCCATGGGTTCCCCCCTCTCCCCGATCGTGGCGAATCTCTTTATGGAAGATTTCGAAGCCAAGGCTCTTGCCTCGGCTCGCCTCCTTCCTAAGCTTTGGAAAAGGTATGTTGATGACACTAATGTCATCTAGCCCCATGGCCATGAGGAGCTAGATTGTTTCCTGGATCACCTTAACGGCCAGTCCTCGGCTATTAAGTTCACCATGGAAAAAGAGGTCAATGGTAGCCTCCCTTTCCTGGATATTCTCATTTCTAGGAAGAATGATGGCTCTCTCTCCCACGGGGTGTACCGTAAGAAAACGCACACAGAGCAGTATCTTCACGCTGATTCCCATCATTTCCCTGCTCAGAAGATGGGTGTTCTTAATACCCTTGCTACGCGTGCCCTAAGGATTTCGGATAAAGAAAACCTGGATGGAGAGAGATCCCACCTCCTTGATGTCTTTGTGGAAAACGGATATAGTAGGCACCTGGGGCAGAAGGCTTTCCTGAAAGCCTCTAAAAATGCGTTGGTTAAGAAAGAGCCTAAGGAGCACCACCTAGGTGTCCATATTCCCTATATCCAAGGGACCACAGACAAGATTGCTCGAATCCTTAGGAAGTTTGATATTACCTCTACCTTCAGGCCCCTCAGAACCATTCGTAATTTCCTGCGGTCGGTGAAGGATCCTGTTAACCCCAAGGACATGAAAGGTGTATATCTGATTCCTTGCTCTTGTGGGACACCCTATATAGGGGAAATAGGGCGCTCCATCCAGCAGAGAATTTGCGAGCATGTAGCAGACCTGAAGCATGGAAGAACAAAGTCCTCAGCCTTAGCAGAGCATGTGGACAAGACTAAGCATCATGTCTGCATTGAGGAGGCTAAAGTCATTGCCAGGGTGGATCGATTCCATCATCGCAAGTTAAGGGAAGCTAATGAAATTGAGCGAAGACCCATCAATCTCAACAGAGATGATGGGTGGAAAGTGAGCAGAAGTTGGATCCCTGCCCTGTCATCTTAGGGTTTCTTCCTTCCCCTTTGTGCATCCTGGGTGCCTTCTTCTTGTTAGGGTTTCTTATTTTATTCGGGTTTTTTGTTGGCATTTGGCCCCCTTTTTTTAGGTCATCTTCTTTGGTATTTTTATATTATGATAATTTGGTTATTGGGAATGCTTCGTTTTAGCTCCTTCAGCCCCAGAAGTGTATGGCTTTTCTAAATATTTGTCTTTCTTAATTTATTATGATTATAATAATGCACTCTCGGATTTATATAGATGTATATATACATATAGAGATTATCTCAATAAAATATTAAAATATTCAATAAACATTCTCATTTACTTTTCAAACTAACCTATTAAGATTTTTTTTTTTTAATTAGTAAATTTAATAATTTTATATACGCAATATTATTTCAATAGTAATTAGTATAATTTTATAAACACAATAGCATACCTTTAATAATCAATTCATATATAGTTAGTTAATAATTTATTAACTTATTACCTTTAACATCATAAAATTATTCATATTTAATCCTAACATCCCATTATTATTTATTTATAGGAATTATTATTTTATGTAACCCTAGTTATTTATTTATAGGAATTCATTCACGCAAATAATAATTTTCAATAACCATTAGTTTTATTCTAAATGTTATTTATTTAGATAAATGACTTATGATACTATTCATAGTACCTAATTTTGTTTAATTCTAGAAATAAAATATTAAACTTAATATTACATAAATAATAATAATATTAAATTTATTGATATAACTTTAGCTTGGGTCCTAGAGTCAAAATAGCTGTTATGTGGTCCTGGAGTCAAAATAGCCGTTAGGTAGCCGTTGGAGTCTCTTCTTAGTCTATTTAACTTGCTGGGCCTGATCTGCTTCTTCAACTTGTCCTGACGATGAACCACACTTGTTGGTTCGAAACGCGTCGACAAATGTCTTTTTCATGTGATTTACGCTAAAGCTCTTCCTATAAATAAAAAGATTATTAATTAAATTAATCATTTATAAGACGACCAGAGAAAAAGACATAAAAAAAAAAATTCAATAACTATTAATAAAGCTCTGAAATCTCACGCTCACTCTTCTCAAAGACAAATCTCATTGTCGTGATGATGGACTCACTAAGCTAGTCCGAAACGTTGGTTTCAAAACTGTTCACAGGTTTTTTCCACAAAATTAAAAAAATTCGAGCAACCTGTATGGACTCCCTCTTCAATAACAAATAGGTATATTTACATAAAATATTTGGAGGCTTTCTAGCATTAGCTGCAAAAGTAATAAATAAAAAATATTTTACAATAGCTCTACTCATCATCAAATAAGTAAATGACACTTTTGGAGTGTTACTATAGTGATCCATAGAATTAGAATTTGGTTGTGTTGTAACTAGGAGTGAAGGTGGCACTTAAAATTTCGGGGCACAAGAAGTTGCTTCTGTTATAAAAAAAAACATGATTAGATGCATTATTTCCATAATCAGATGATCCTCCAACATCACCACTATTTCAAACAAAACACCTTCCAATTTGCCCTGTTGCCTGTGAGTGCTAATGAAATTTTCTACAAGACTACTTCTGCTAGTTTGTTGCAAATTAGAAGATGAAAGATGGGGCATGCTTAGTGTTTTTCTAGGCGTGCCACCAACGGGAATGGAAATGGAGACTATAAATTTCCCACTGTAATCTTAATAGCACCTTCTGTGCCTACTTCCATGACACCACTAGCACCAACCGTAGTCAAGTTTGCACACTGAGCATTTTCCAAAGAAAAACAATTGCACAAAATGGAACTTAACTTGCTTTGGTGTAATGCATTACAACCCAAAATTAATGATCCAGAATTCAAGCTTCTATTTAGGAGAACTACGAAAGTGACCAATATCGTCATGTTGTACTCTTTGAGAGGAGAGAGAGTTCATACTGGGAAACATCTAATTTGATATTATTGCTCCAATTTTCCTTAGCTTGCAGTCCTGTTTCAATCACAACTCCACCTACAACAATTAACCCTTCACATGCCAAATGTTTCTACTTGATATGTCAGGGATGGAAAGATTGTGGGGTGAGGAATTTCCTTGTGATGCATGTCCAAGTTGAGTATTTTTTAACATCGGGCATTAATTAAACCTTTGAGCAGGGACCTATCAACCTAGAAACAAATGAAAAGCCAAATGTTGTTCCAATGAGGATTAGTGAGTGAAGCAATTATTGTTCCGTTCTTATGTTGTAGTTAACATTAGAAATCAAGTTAGGCATGAATAATTGAATTGTTTTTGCCAAAGGTTCTCCTTAAATGACGCACATAGAATAGATCCAAACCATGACCTAGTGCTAAAAGTGTGCTTTCTCCTAAATAAGTAACCATGTATGTAATAAATGTGTAAAATTCCACCTTGGACATCAATGTTAGAAGTATTAGACTAGAAAGACAAATAACTTGTTGTTCCTCCATATAAGAAATGACTCTAGCAAACAGATTGTATTCTTTGTGATGAATGGATCTCAAAGTAAAAAGAGATCCAATAATTTGTGAAGTTGTTGTTGCAAATTCTGTTATAGACACTTTGGGCAACCATACCAATTAGCATGAATAGCCATGCATAACCTCGAAGTTGTACTATTATGCTTATCATGTCATCCACGTATTTCAGATATCAAACTACTATGCCACTTGTCAGCTTACCATGACCTCTGAGGGTATGTTAAAGATGTTTTCGAAAACCACTTGTGGGGGTTGAGCCCAACATTTGGCTACGATATAATCCCTATAAATTCGAACTTACTATGCATGGTTAGTTGGCTACAAGAATTTATCAAATTGAATAATGAAAGGGTAGAAGACTACTATGTATTGCATGGAACATAATGCCCTTGCTGATGCATATGGCCTCAAACTCCAATAAATAACTATTGATGGGCTCTAAGAGAATCACACAGCCCAAATCCTTCATAAATTATTAGAGTCACTAGTTTGTTAGATGGTTGTAGTCTAGTCTGACCCTTCAGTTTCAATACCAATTCCAACTTCTAAAACATTGTTTGTTTGTCTTGATCAATACATTTGTTTTGCAGTTCCTTGAAGCCAATCAAATATTGCATAACACATATCTTCTTAAATCCCATGGATCTTCTAAGCATTATATCTTCTTGTTAGTATTAGACTAACATAAGTGCATAGATTCATATATATATATATATATATAGGCATTTTGAGCAAACAATCTTTGAAATGAATCAACACTATCGTTACCTTGACTCTAGGTTGTTGTATTTTAAAAATTTGGCAAGGCCTTGAAAGCTTCATTGTTGGCTGAATGATATTGTTTGTCTTTGATTTTTGATTTTGGTTTACTTCTTATATTGTTGAAACATTCAAGAATAGTCATGTCAATATATCCACACAAGAGAATGTTGTAAACCACACTCCAAACCTTATGCCATAGAAAGACAGTGGAATTCATTCCATTAGGCTCTTGCTTGCCTTTCCAGAATCCATTGGAGACATAAGAATAAAACTCAACAATGACTTGTATAAAAATGATGTTTGATCAGAGGGATTCCACCCAATAGCATGCATCAGAAAATGGTGAAATCCCATGGATGATAGTCAACCAAGATTTTCAAATAAATGATGTTTGATTAGATAAATTCCATAAATTAACATGCATTAGACAATGGAAAAATCCCAAGGTTGTTGTAAGAGTTGCACCCGATCTTCAACGTTTGTATGTATAGAATTAGAAGATCACTAATTACTCAGGATGAGCGATCCAAAATGGTTTTTTGGTAAAGTCAAAGTGGCTAGGTAGATTGAAGCCTCTTTCGACTAAGGTTTAATGCTATTGCACTAAACCCATGATACCACAAGCTTGACTCATAAAGCTCTAATAGAGAAGAGATGTGGAAGGGTAGTCAACGCTATCATCAGTAGCACACTTCACCTTGTACATCTCCCTAGAATCATAGTTACCTGGTTTGTGTTCATGTTTGAACATCAAATTCAAAAAACAAAAATCACCCCATAAAAAAGTTCAATAAAATTCACCATTAAATTCAGATATATCTATATAAAAAGCATACATATAATTTTTCAATATAACATATATCAAATAATAAATATATTAAATCTAATGTTTATAAAACATGATACATATAACTTAATAATTGAAAAGAAAATATTGACAAGCCTTATTTATTATAGATTCAAAGACATGTTTAGGCCAAAGAATTTACGGATATAAATTCACTAAAGATAAGAATTCAAGAAGATTATGTCGAAAGAACAGGAACCAAATGCAAAAGGGTGAGTCTCAATGTATAGCACAAGGTTTCAATAAGTGGCACAAATACAACGCAGTTCATAATCTTGGCAAACTGGAGGAGCAGGTTAATGGACAAAAAGTTGCTACCAACAATAGAATATAGAAAAGGACTTGTCTGACATCATCCCCAATGCAGACTTTTCAAGAAACAAGAAGAACAACCCCTCTTTGAAAATAGATCTATAATAGGATGCCAAAGAAATGATAACATGTCACATGGAATCAACCTCAAAGAAGAACCCCCTATTGAATGGTATCAAAGAAAAACTAAAATAATTCAATGATGAATACTACTACATGAAAGCCCTCCAAGGTTCAAAGCTTGCTCCAAAAGCTAGGGATGAGAGACAAAGGGAAGATCGCGAGGCTGGAGAAGACATCCACCATCCCATTTCCTTGAAGTGGATGAATAACATGAAGAATCTTAGGTCCCCCTCTCTATGAGGGTTTAGTTTATATATTTTATTTATATTGTTCTAATAGCATAGAACTTAGTGGCTAGAAGCCAAGCTATATACAACATTGGCATGTCTTACTTCTATTATATTTAGTGGACAACAACCCAACTATACTTAGTATTATTTTCTTTTGAGTACATTACGAGACAATGGACAAGGGCCCAACACTATTATTCTAAAACTTGGACCGACTTGGCTCGATGGGCCAGTTTGGTACCAAATAAGACATACTCAGCCAAGTAGATGCATGATGACCCCATACAAAATCCAAGAAAAAAATTCTATAAAGAGATATCCCACCCCTCTATTTGTCTCACACCTTTCTCACAGAGCATTTGTGAGCATTTCAAGTTTTGGAGCAGAGACGAAATATTGAAGAGCAATGTGATGCTTGAGCTTGGTGCTAGTTTGGCATTTTTTTTAGGTTTTTACAATGGATTTAGGCAGCTTAATCAAAAGGCTATAATGTATCTTGAAGCTTGGAGGATTTGTGGACCAAATTTCTGTTCCCACTACCCATTATTTTCATTTCCAGGCATGTTTTCCCTCTCTTTAAATTGCAAATGTATATTCTCTAAAATATGTCCCTATTTTTACTCTTTATCTCTTCAAAATTCAAAATTCAAATATGTGCCTCTTTAAATAACAAATGCAAATCATCTGAAATCTTTCCCTGTTTTGAATTTGACGAGACAATGGATAAGGGCCCAACACTAGTGCTCTAAATCTTGGTCTCACTTGGCTCAATGGGCCGATTTGGTACCAAAGAAGCCCAACTTAGCCAAGAAGATGCATCATGACCCCATACAGAATCCAAGAAAAATTTAGTATTAAATTAAAAAACTCAAAAAAGCGAAGGATTAAACTGAGAAAATTTCTATAAAGAGATCTCCCACCCCTCTATTTGGCTCACACCTTTCTCACATAGCATTTGTGAGAATTTGGAGTTTTGGAGCAAAGATGAAATCTTGAAGAGAAATGTGAAGACAATCCACCCCTCTCAAGAAACTACATTGCAATGGAGAATGACCTATTGTTGCTTCAAAATTAGTCAAAAGACTTTTAATTGTACCATGAGCATAGAAAGAATTAACCACTATTGTATTTCACATTCGCTTATGGTTTTCATATTTAACTATTGTCATGGCATCCACAACTTTCCTAGGGTAATGACACTATGAAGAAAGTGATGAATCAAACTCAGATGAGCTACAGTTCTCATCCACATCAAGACTGTCATGAAATTTTTTTACAAGAGTAACCACAACACTTCAAGCATACCATGGTGCTCTCCAAGCCTCTTATATCCCTAAAGGAGGTTTTAGCAGGAATATTTCCATGACCTCTATTCTAAGAACAAAGGTGAGTGGTTGTCTCTTTATGCCATATGTGGAGAGCAATGGGATGAAGTGGTTTCATGACATCTCATGTTGATGGCCTATGTTTCAATAATCTATCATTGTCGATGCTAGTGACACACTGTATCCAGTCTCTTCATTCCTTTGATGTTTAAGAGGTGGAGTTGTCAACCAAGTAGGCCTTGAAGGTCCTTGTAGGGCACATTGTCTATTAGTAACTACAGATTTCATTATTGGGGTAAGCATCTATGGTTTGGGTTTTAAAAAAAGGTTGTAAGGGACCTGCTAGAGACTCTATAGACGTAGTGCAATACCCCTAGTATCTTGTATTAGATGGGGCAATTGAAACATGAAGTGCTCTTTAGTCTCCACCTCCTAGAAGGAGGAGTGTTGACAAATATTGTCCTCTTAAGAAATCTAATGATACATATCTTGACATGTAAATGGTGGTAGCATGATCTTAGTTGATGACGGGAATCTTGAGTCCATGGGATTAGTGCCTTCATATGTAGTTGGATAAAAAATTGAATGCTAAGTTGCAAAAAATGCTTAGCATAAAATGCTAGCTTAGATCTAAGACATTGTGAGGGAGAAAACTAGGTGATTAGAATATATTGCCATTAGATGTCCTCCTTGATTGATTCATTATTCTACGCCTTGGGGGGGAGAATTCAAGGGAACCTATAAAGTAGGCAGCCAATAAATGGAGATAATGGAAAAATGAAGAAAAAAAGTGGCCTCAAAGTCTTAATATTTCCTTTGACCATAATGACCCAAGGAGACCAGATCTTTATTAGAAAGGAATGGAGAGCTAGATATGGATCTCTCTCCCAACTCAAGGTAAAGTCTGAAAGGGCCCAAAAGATAACCTCTACACCAAATTCTTTTGTGGGTTGTTCCCTAGTATTAGAAATAAGTTAGAGTGTATTCTATTTCCTCCTCGAAGCATTTTATTCAAAATTGAAAATTGGTTCCAATATCAAAGCCAAGTTACATAAGACCTTTCAATTCTTTAATAAGAAGGGAATTTTGTACTCACTTTCTTTCTACTAATTTCTCAGCCCAACAATATTGGTTAGAACAAAGGATAAACCAATTTTGTATCCTCTACCCACTATGGGAAGAAGATATATGGCACCTATCATAGGAAGCTTTCCCATTCCAAAGAGGAATGTCAAACATTTAGGCCAAAGAGCTCCGAAAGGAAAAATACTTCCTTTCTAGGCATTATTGAGGGGTTGGAGACTTAGAGGTTGATGTCAACAATCCCTGCTACATTGATCCAAACATGATGCTAATGCCCAAAGATATCCTTACCAGCAACAAGGAAGCTCTTTGTACATAGAACTGTTAATTCAAGCATAAACTAGCATATATGGTAATTGATAATGGCAACCAAAATAACCTTCTCTTGCTTCAATTGGAAAAGGAACTCAAGTTACCAACCCCAACTCATCCCAACACACATTAGCTTGGATGGGTGAAAGATTCACTTTAGCTTGTGCTAATCACTTGACAATAGATCAGACTGTTGTTAGAAGATGGCAAGATTTTGCCGAATATCGTATATGTTCTTACAAACAAAGAAGAGAAGACTTACGAAAATAAGATGATGATAACAAGTGTAACTAATTGCTCCTTTTCCTTGAAGTAGTATAGGTGGCATTTAAAAAATAAAAGGAAGACTACAAGAGAGGAATGCCACAAATGTGGATATATTGCAGTACATAAAATCCAAAATATAATGAAGTCAATTAATGGAGGATAAATCAATAGCGTCATTGGTGGTTGTTTGTCTCCTAAACACAGGAGTTACAATTAGATGTTTACAAATACACTGATGCATTCCCACTTGCCACTTGTCACCTAGTATTATGCTCACCTCTTCCTCCTTTCTTGCAAGGAATTGTTCCCTAAATTAGTGAATGGAAACCATCATGTCTTCCCTCACAAGGAAGCCACATGTTTTCCATTGAAATGGATGGCTTTGATATTACTTTGGGTGATGAATGGGTAAGAACACTAGGACCCATCACCATGGATTTCTTGGAATTATACATGAGTTTTGAAGAGAATGGAAATTTCTAAATAGGTGGCTACGGTATTTCTTTGGGTGATGAATGGGTAAGAACACTAGGACCTATCACCATGGATTTCTTGGATTATACATGAGTTTTCAAGAGACTAAAAATTCCTACATGCTTAAATGTTTCAAAGCAACCGCTACAGAAATAATCAACTACCATTGTATGGAAAAGCTTCTGAAAAAGGGCCATTGGTTTGAAAATTGGGGATATGTGAAACATGAGGGAAGACATATTGGTTTCCATTTTTCTAATTTACTAGGCAAAAGACTCGACTATTTTCTATGCTTCCTCATGGTTGACATGCTACGATTGTTTATCATGGGACCATTGGGTCCATCAAATGGGTTAGCCAAATTTTAGCCCAACATAATGAGTGTACAAAAAGGAATTTGTTGAGAGGGGCCACAAGTAAATGGTATGAGTTGGTCCAAAAGAAAAGAAAAATTAGTTACTGTAAAGTGACACCAAAACAATCAATGTTTCACAAGGATTTTGTTAAGCTAGGTCTCCTGTAATAGTATTGGCAGGCCCTAGACATATTTTTTCAATTTGATGGGAGTATTACTGCAGTGATGAAATTCCAAAACTCTTGATACTACAAAATGTGTAGGAACTTTTTTATCTGTGTTTAAAAATCTATGGTTTAGAGGAAGAGGCTAGGATTTGTAGGGTCCTAAGGATAGAGAAGTGTTAAGTTCTATAGATCTTGATATACCTATGGTTTCCATCAATAGTAATCATCTAAATATTTCATTGCACCAACTAATGGTGATATATTATACCCTTAGTCATACTACCCAATTCCCTAGTATGTGAGAGTTATTTCCCAAGTGTTATTCTCCATGTACTCATGGCAATAAGATGACTAATAGGGTTAAGTAAGGTTGGTTTCAAGTGTCCTGAGGGGGATTTTGATGTACCTAAAGGAACATGGAAGATAATTCCATATGTAGGTGTTATTTGATATAGTGCTACACAAAGGGGTGCCAACATATGTCACAAAGGTGTTCAACAAGGTAATGTCTCTATTATTTTCTACATGTATTCTTCCCCAATTATAAGGTTGCCCATTGAATGACAGATATTTGTGTTATTTAAACATGTTGAAACACATATCTAACCTAAATAATGTTTTTCTAAAATTGGAACATGTGTTGGCATGAGAAAGTGCTCTAGAACCACTTGTATTTGTGGTTTTTCTCATTAGTTGAAATATAATATTTAGAGCAATAAGGGCATAATATAAATTCAGGAAGAAATTAAATAAGAAACATAGAATGCAACCGTGGAAAGAAAATAACAAAACTAAAATTAAAATAACACTTTAAGCAATCCTTTATTGATATTCCAAACTAGATGTAATGTTCACTTGCCTTTTCTAGGGGGAAATATTCAACATGAGGAGCTCCAAATACTACAATATTCACTTGATAACCCATTACATAGCTTCTACTACTATATATATATAGTTTCTAATTGACGAAAAATGTAACCACCTAATGGACTTCCATTAATGAGGCCTCAACTAGTAACTAATGGACCTTCTTTAACAAGTTCATTAACATTTATTGATTTCACACTATACTATTGTGTAGAACGTTATTTAGTAAAGATGGTTTTCAATACATTAACAATCTATTCCACTAACTATGGAAATTAAGGTAGCTTTGGAACCCTAACAACAATGCTATGTTGTCACACTCAAACTTGACAAAGGCTCAACTAGCCTAGGACTCAAAATATCTCAATGACTTGACATGACTCAGTGACTTTGGAAAGACTCAAAAAATACAAATGAACCTCAAATGATCTGATACCACCATATGAGTGACTCCAATTTAAGGTTTATTAAAAAAAGGTATTACAGACTCATGTGTCAGTGTGTGTTCTGTGCTATTTAAGCAACAGATCGATTAGATTTCCAATACATAGACATTTAAATGGAAGGACAATAGAGAAATGCAGCAAAGGCACAAGCAATTTTAATAAGGAGTTCACCCTATTCTCCAGGGCTACGTCTCTGGTCCAACTTTCAGTGGTGGCCTCGTTTTATTGTCTTTGAGCAGAGAATTACAATGCAAGGACTCATTTGTGAGTTCTCCTGAAGCAAATTTTCTTGGTAGGGTGCTTCCTGGATTTCCTAGGCCACTAGAGTGCACATACTCTTCTTCCTCCTACTAGCTCTATGACTTTCATGTCTACAGTGGACAGAGCCAAATATGATGCTCAGCCTAGATAGATTTCTCTATGGGATGGCTTGAATCTTGAAGCTTTGGTGCTCGATGTTGCCACTAGTTAGCTTGACCCTCTGTCTCTTCTACTCTTCTTGCTATTCTCTGTGTTCAGTCCTCTCAGGGTTCACTATTCCACCTCTCTAGTCTCTCGACTCTCTTTGTGTTGAATTCGACTTGATTCGACTATCTCTGTTCATGGCTTTTAGTCATTCGACCCCATGCCCATTCGGTTCGTCTTCCCCCTATGTTGATTAACCTTTTGCAAATGCGCTTGGAGTTCCCTGCTTGGTGTCAACATGAACGCTCAGGGAGTGGCCACGTGTCCCCATCTGAACAGTGCCAGCCTCTCGTCGGTTTGTTTCTTCAGTTACGTTGTGGATGCATTCTTCCTCCACCGTGTTGATCAAACGAACCTCAAATCTTTAAAAACTCGGCTTAATCCTTCATTGATTCCACTTCCTCCGTCGGGTGAAGTCACAGCTGTCCAATTTGGGTCCCCCAAATCCAACGTCAAATGCACATCCCGCACGGTTGACTTGCTCGACCGATAACTTGCGATCAATGGCGAGTTTCTCTCACCTCTGCTGCCATGCATCAATCATTGACTAGGATCACTTTGCTTTCTCCAAACCCGTTTACCTTTTGAGGGCGCCCTGATCAATACCACCAATTTCTAGAGCGCGAGTCCTGCCTTGTACGATTAGTGCTTTTTTCCTTTCCTGCCCACGGTTCTCCAATTCACCATGCGTCCAAGTGCTCGGTCTTCCTCCACTTTATCACGCATCAAAAATCACCTCCTTTTCCTGATCTGGGGCTCCTAGGGGCTACTTTGACCACCTGTGCAGTCTCCATGCACCTCAGTTAGCATGCTTTGACCAAGGTCCTCGTCGTTCCACGTTGGCTGCCATTGCCACTGTTTCAAGGTATTTTTTATTATTGTTTTCGAATCTTTAGAGATTTTTTTCATCCCGATATAGTCATGGTTCTTTGCCAGTATTTGATGGATCCAATTTGGATCACGACCTTCACACTGAAAGAGCTTTTGGACCACCCAAAGTTGGTTTTCAAGCATCGACTAAGTGAGGGTATTACTTTCTCACTTGTCCAATATCAATCCACTTTGCACTGCTTGGCTTTGAACCTTTGAGCCCAATCCTGAGGTATTCCACTTGTCCACTGTGCGTCATCCTTACCTTCCTATCCAACACTATGTCTTCCCATAATTCATTAATATATTTAGGTAGCAGGTCATCAACAGAAGGTAATTGACTCTATTCTTTAGGGTGTTCAACCATTGAAGGTTCAAACAACCTCAAGCAATCTACATTTACAACTGAGTAGATGTGCATGTAAGCTAGTAGATCAAGGCGAAAAGAATTTTCACCAATCTTATCAAGTATCTTGAAGGGTCCATACCTGATAGGTTTTAGCTTTTTACCTTCACCTTGCATCCTATCCTTGGTGATATACAGCTAGACTTGGTCTCGAGCTTGAAAACTATGCTCCATCCGATGTTTATCATGCCTAGCCTTATACTTGACCTAGCTCTTTTTTAGCTAACTGATCTCCTGGATCTATTCAATGAACCTAGGTGCCTTGTCCACATCACTGTATCTATCAACCATGGTATCTTTACCAAAGACAAAATCCAAAGGAGACCTTGGTATGAAACCAAAATAGGTCTCGAAAGGAGATCTCTATGTAGAAGAGTGTTTGGCTCTATTATAAGCATGCTGCACATAACACAAGTGTTCATCCCAAAGCTTAGGATGTTTGCTGCAATATCCTATTAGTAACTGGATCACCGTCCTATTAACTACTTCTGTATGGCCATCTATTTGTGGATGAAAAGCTATGCTTTTCTCTAATTGGTGTCCATTAGTTCCCACAGACTTGACCAAAACTTCCCCACAAATCGGGTGTCTCGATCAGATACAATACAAGTGGGTAAAACAAAATGAATCCATACATGTTCAAAGAACAAGTTTGTTGTTTGTTTAGCTGTAATCTGTTTACTACAAGGTATCAAAATACACATTTTGTTGAACCTATCCACAAAAACATATAGATAATCATGACCTTTCCTAGATTTAGGTAGTCCTCCAACAAAATCCATGGAAATGCTTTCCCGAGGGTGAGAAGGAACTAGCAATGGAGTGTACAAGCCTAGTTTTTTGTTGTTGGGCTTGCTATTAACACACATACCACAACCCTTTACATATCTAGAGACTATCTCACTCATTCTTGGCCAATAGCAGAACCTTTGTAGTTGTGAAACTATTTTACATACCCCAAAGTAACCTGATATCAGAGAAGTGTGTGCTTCCCTAATTATCTTTACTCTCTCAGTTTGTGGAATGCAGAGTTTCCCACATTGATATAAGAGTTGGTCCTTCATGTGATAATCCAATTCTTCTATTCTTTTGCCCTGACTCAAAGTTGCATATACATCTTTAAAGTCCATGTCCTGAGCATATTGTTCTATGTAGCTTTCATGCAACAGAAAATTATGCTTAAGTATGGTAGATGCATTTATAATGGGTCTAGATAACATGTCTGCAACCTTGTTATGTATGTCCTTTTTATATATGATGACTAAATGAAACTGTTGTAGAAACCCCATCCATCTGTAATGTCTTGATTGCTGCAACTTAGTTTTGTAGATATTCAAGTGGTTGATGATGAGTATGTATTATTGTCTCTTTGCCCATTAAGTAATGTTTCCATTTTTTTACACTCTGAACTACTGCATACAATTCTTTATCATATGTAGGATACTTAGCTACTACAGGTTAAAAGTCTTAGAATGATAACATATGGGTTTAACTTGTTGTGTCAACGTTGCTCCCATGGCATAGTCACTGGGATCAGTCTGGATCTCAAATGGTCTTTGTAGATCTGGCAGTGCTAGTACTGGTGTTGTACTAATCTTTTCTTTCAAGGTGTCGAAGGCTTTCTGCTATGTGCCTCCCCACTGAAACACCTTGTTCAATCTTGTTAAGGCATGTAAGGGAGCTTCAATTGAGTAAAAATTTGAAATGAACTTCCTCCAATATTGCACTGCTCCTAAGAAGCTTCTCACTTCTATAGCAGATTTGGGTTTAGGCCAGTTTACAATGACTGCCACTTTAGAGGGGTCTATTTTCAATTCACCTCCCACTACTATGTGACCCAAATAATTTAGAGAGGTTTTGCCAAATTCACATTTGGAGAGTTTAACATAAAGTTTTTCTCTTTTGAAAACATCTAATGTCTGCTTAACATGCCTTAAATGTTCTTCCCACATTTTACTAAAAATCAGAATGTCATCTAGATACATAATAACAAAATCATCAGGAAAAGGTCTAAGTACATCATTCATTAATCTCATGAAAGTAGCAGGAGCATTAGTTAGGCCAAAAGGAATAACCAGCCATTCATACAATCCCTACTTTGTTTTGAAAGCACTCTTTCATGCATCTTGCTCTACAACTCTGACTTGATGGTATCCACTGTGCAAATCCATCTTGGTGAAATAAACAACCTCATTCAATTGATCTAAAAGATCATATATGTGGGGAAGGGGATAACGATTTTTTATTTTTATCTTATTCAATGCTCAATAGTCAATGCACATTCTCCACGAGCCATCCTTCTTTCTCACCAAAATGATTGGTGACCCACATGGTGATGTGCTAGGCTTGATGAACCCTTTCTTGAGCAACTCCTGCACCTGCTTCTTGATTTGAACATTCTCTAAAGTAGACAACCTGTACATCCCAATGTTAGGAAATGGAACATCTTGCTGCAAAATAATATCATGTACTATTCCCTTTTTGGGTGGCAGACCTTTAGGTTCTTGGAACATGAGATCATATTTGAAACAATCTTTTCGATATCAGCTTGCTGATCAGCATTACAACCCTCAAATACATTGGTTTTATCAGGTTTCTTTTCCTTTAAAACCATTAGTAGGAACTTTTTACATGAATTTATTAGTCTTTTCATCTATCCTGAGTTTATGAGAGTATAATTATTCTTGAGCTTGTGAGTTCTTACAAAGTATTCGATTCCACCTTTAACAAGTAGATACTTTTTCTCAGCTCTATAGAAAATAGCCTTTCTATCATACAAGTAAGGAATTCCTAAAACAATTCCACATATATCCAAAGGAATTACATCTAACTCAATCTCATCTGCAAATGCTGACCGAAAAGAAAACTTGAGTTTGCACTGTCTAGTCACTTGTAGTTGTGCTTTATCATTCAACCATCCTAATGGGTATGGTTTCTTATGAGGTGTAGTTGCTAATCCCAATTTCTTTACAATTGCTTCAGAAATTAGATTTACTTGTGAGCCACTATCAAACAAAGTATCAAACAACTCGAATATGGAAAATCTCATGTCTTTTTCTCTCATGTTCTTCATCAATAATATATTGAGCAGAATTACTAGTAGATGCTTCAGAATTCTTACCTTTTATACTTGTGGCTGCAATGATTGGTGCATCTCCCAAGTCTAACCCCAAATATTTATGAATAACTGTAGTAGTCTTCTTCTTCTTTCCCTTGGACTTCTTAGGTCTCAGCTCTGGATGCAGAATCCAACAGTGCTCATCATCATGTCCATCCTTTTTACAGGGAGTGCATGAAGCATTGCCTTTCTGTGTAGTGTTAGCCTTCCTACTTTCCACTTTTTCTTTCTTTTCTCCTTTCTCTTGCTTATAGTGGGTTGGGATGGTCCCCCAACTTTTGGATTTCCATTCTTTCCTCTAGCTTCTAGATGAGTAGCTTGCACAGATACCTCATCTATACTAGTGGGATTAAACATGAGGATGGTATGCCTCATCTAGCTGTGTAGACCACTAATCTAATTCAAAAGAGTTTCTGGTGAGTCTAATGAGATACCCAACATCAATGTTAGTTCGAAACGTGTCGACAAAGATCTTTTCATGTCATTTACGCCGAAGCTCTTCTTACAAAAATGTTCTCTTTCTGAACTCTTGAGTATACCCTTGCACACTTTTCCCTTTCAACTACCGGAGAGTTTGCCAACTCATCATGGCTTGTTGCATGTAGGCCAATGGATAGAACTGCTTTTTTATTGCAGCAACAAATTCACTCCAGACAGAGATGGTCTTACCATGCTTCTTCATATCATATTGGGTTCTACCTTCCCACCAAACCAAGGCAGTGCCTCCTAGGCATAGGCTTGCCAGCTGAATCTTACTCTTGTCCAAGTATATGTTTTGTACCCTGCAATATACATCAATTTTTCTAATCCAATTGTCCAACTTTTCAGTGTTTAGCTATCCATCATATATAGGCAAATCAAATTTAACATCTAACTTAATAAAAGTTGCTTTCTTATTATGCACAGGGCTATTAGGAGGTGTGGGAAAGCTTTCCTCTTTCCCCTTTCCTTTTGAGTGGTCATGGGAATGAGACTCATTTTTTTTTTTTTTATCTTGTTTAGAACCTGATGAATCTTCATCCCTATGCTTTCTAAAGTCCCTATACATTTCTTCTACCATAGACTTTATAGCTAGGAAACTTTCTATGAATTGAGGGCCTGACCCCATAGAACCTTCCTCTAACATTGTCTTCCGAGGATAGACTCTCCCAATTTCAGGGTTAGTTTCCACCAACTCTCCTTCTCCTAATTTGAGCTTTGATCTAGTGAGCATTCACAGCTAAACCAACACAAGCTTGTCTAACCTTACAACCTACAGCTTTGATACCGCTTGATCTGATACCACCCTATGAGTGACACCAATTTAAGGTTTATTAACAAAAGGTATTATAGACTCATGTCCCGATGTGTGTTAAGTGTTATTTAAGCAATGGATTGATTAGATTGCCAATAAATAGACATTTAAATAGAAAGACAACAGAGAAATGCAGTAAGCAACCACAAAGACACAAGCAATTTTAATAAGGACTTCACCCTATTCTCCAGGGCTGCATCTCCGGTCCAACTTTCAGTGGTGGCCTTGTTTTATTGTCTTTGAGCAGAGAATTACAATGCAGTGACTCATTTGTGAGTTCTCCTTAAGCAAATTTGCTTGGCAGGGTGCTTCCTGGATTTCCTAGGCCACTAGAGTGCATAGACTCTTCTTCCTCCTACTAGCTCTGTGACCTTCAGGTCTACAATGGACAGAGCCAAATGTGATGCTCAACCTGGACAGATTCCTCTATGGGATGGCTTGAATCTTTAAGCTCTAGTGCTCAATGTTGGCACTAGTCAGCTTGACCCTCTGTCTCTTCTGCTCTGCTTGTTATTCTCTATGTTCAGTCCTCTCAGGGTTCACTATTCCACCTCTCTAGTCTTTCGACTCTCTCTGTGTCGACTTCCACTTGATTTGACTGTCTCTATTCATGGCTTTTAGCCATTCATCCCCATGCCCATTTGGTTCCTCTTCCACCTTTGTTGATTCACCTTCTGCAAATGCGCTTGGAGTTCCCTATTCGGTATCAGCATGAACGCTCAGGGAGTGGCCACGTATCCCCATCTGAACAGCGCCAGTCTCTCGTCAATTCGCTTCTTCAGTTACGTTGTGGATGAATTCTTCCTCCACCGTGGTAGTCAAATGGACCTCAAATCTTTACAAACTCGGCTTAATCATCCATCGATTCCGCTTCCTCTATGGGATGGATTGAATCTTAAAGCTCTATTGCTCGATGTTGCCACTGGTTAGCTCAACCCTCTATCTCTTTTACTCTGATTGCTATTCTCTGTGTTCAGTCCTCTCAGGGTTCATTATTCCACCTTTGTAGTCTCTTGATTCTCTCTGTGTCGACTTCCACTTGATTCGACTGTCTTTGTTCATGGTTTTTAGCCATTTGTCCCCATGCCCGTTCAATTCCTCTTCCACCTCTATCGATTCACCTTCTGCAGCTGCGCTTGGAGTTCGCTGTTCGACATCAGCATGAACGCTTAGGGAGTGGCCACGTGTCCCCATCTGAACAACGCCAGCCTCTCGTCGGTTCGTTTCTTTAGTTACGTCATGGGTGCGTTCTTCCTCCACCATGGTGGTCAAACGGACCTCAAATCTTTACAAATGCGGCTTAATCCTTCATCGATTTTGCTTCCTCCATCGGGTGTAATCTCAGCCTTCCAATCAGGGTCCCCCAGATCCAATGGCATATGCATGTCCTGCGCGGTTGACGTGCTTGACTAATAACGCGTGATCAACAACAGTTTTCTCTCACCTCTGCTACCACGTGTCGATCGTTGAGTGGGATCGCTCTGCTTTCTCCAAAACCATTTACCATTTGAGGGTGCCCCAATCAATATCGTCGGTTTCCAGAGCATAGGTCCCACCTTGTATGATTAGCACTTTTTGCCTTTCCCACCCGTGGTTCTCCAGTTCACCATGCGTCCAAGTTCTCGGGCTTCCTCCACTTTGGCCCTATTCGCCTAGCTAATCACGCATCAAAAATCACCTCCTTTTCCTGATCCGGGGCTCCCATGGGCTACTTTTACCTCCTGCGCAGTCTCCATGGGCCTCGGTTAGCGCTTTGACCGAGGTCCTCGTCGTTCCACGCTGGCTACCATTGCCACTGGTTCAGGGTGTTTTGGATTCTTTAGGGATTTGTTTTGTCCTGATACAGTCATGGTTCTTTGCCAGTCTTTCATGGATCTGATTTGGATCATCAAAATACAAAAAATTCAGTGCCCAAAAATTTGGCGAGTCTCAATGAGCATGGAAATTTTATGGTGATTATAGAAAGTGGTGAGTTTGTTGGTGAGTTTTTTAGTAAGTGTGGGGGCTAGATAAGACTCCACAAGACTGAACAAAAGAGTCTCGGATGAGTCAAAATACATTGGCTTAATGTGTATAGTTGCGACAATTCTTCTCTTGCATTTTCTTGTTATGTGAGTGTTCTCCCATTGTTGTCTTTTGTGCACATATCAGATCTACAGGTTTAGAAGCTTTTAGCTATCCATAGCTATAGATTTTTTCATTGGTCAATTGATTTCAGTACTATTTTGGATTGGTGTTTAAAATGCTTGGCTCTATGAATATACAATACTATAATACAAGTTTCTCTATTCTGATTTTTGAGTTACAAGAAAGCAAACTAGTTGTTTTGAAAGTTAGGCCATGTTAATTGTGGAAGGAAAACCTCACTTGAAACCATGGCATACAAATTTCAAATTTCAACTCTTTCATAAAACATTTGAAACTATGTAATTTTGAGTTTGACTCCTAAATTTGTTAACACAATTTTCCTATGAATCAGACTAGAAGAGTATTGGAAATTTTATAAGAAAGTACCTAACAATGTAGCCTCCCATAGTTGGTCACATGTCTTGTACTATTATTTTTGGAAATGAATCTTCATATAGGGCTTCCTCTAAAATTCAATGTTTTTACCTAGAAACATGGTTTAGATTATGAAAAGTTTACCCTTCAGTGTCGGTCTTACCATGAATATGGCATATAGCCCTACTATTTCCCTCTCCATTGTTGATTTTTGAGTAGCTTGGGAGGTAATCCAAGCCCTAGGGTTCAGGGTTTCGAGGGTAAAGCACCACAACTAGGCTTGTGGGCTTAGAACCCAAGCATGCAATTTTGCACCCATTGATATTCAAGACAAAACCATCACTAATATGAGCATGGGAAAATTTGAGGTGATAGATCTTGGTGTTCTAATTCCAATGCTTCAAAGATCACCCATATCGGAGTTGTAAAACTTGAGATATGAATTTTTGAAGGTCATGAGTGGGTTTACACCGTATGTGTCGACATCAGCTTGAGTTAAATAAAACTTTTGACAAGTTGGATGGCCCTACAATGGTGTTGGAAGAATCCCTATTCTCTAGTATAAATAAGAGGTGATAGGTGATCATTTAATCATTCATTTTGTGCAACATAAGGACAGCAAAATGGTAGCGTAGAAGGGGAAGAGGCCACTAATTAGCCACAAGAGACTAGGGAAGAACAATGTGGAGTAGAAGGGCCATTTTGGAGCCCCTTTTGATTGCATTGAGGATTATCCCATGTTGCAGCTAGGCCGAGGGTGTTAAAGGCTAAACACAGGATTGATATGGTAGCAACAAGGTGAGTTAAACCTTGTTTTGTGTGGACTGTAGGCATTAGTGCTTAACTCTAGTAGGCCACAGGCCATACTACCATAGGAAGGCATCTACGCAAGGCTATTTGGGTGGTATATGCCCAGAACAAGAACACAATAGGTGGGCATGATCCCATGGTTAGGCCACATTGATTGGAGGTTGTTTGGGTGGCATGTTTAGGGTTGTTACAACGTGCAAGTGCCCTAACTAGGGACAACATATATATATCAAAACTGAAGTTGAGTTTGCCTTGTGTTGGGTCAAAGTTTTGACTAGTATTTGGAGCAATCTAGATTACAGTTTGTTGGGAGCCATTTGTTGGAGTTGCCTTGGGCATTAAGGAACTCTAACTAGGAGTAGATCCCACTATGAAGTGATGTAGGTGTCCTAGTGTGGACAGAGTCATTGCAGCCTATGGAAGACAAGCAGGTAGGGCTCACATGGCATGTTAGAAGCCCTAACCAATGGCCAGTTTCACAATGAGGTTTGGAGCCTAGATTTGTGGAATAGCTCCTTTATTGCAGAGAAAAGGGAGGATGTGGAGAAGTTTGTTTGCAATCATGTGTAAGGGTCTCCTAGGTGTGGGGATGCCCTAACTAGGTGCGGATGCTACATCGTGGACTTGGTCACTTGTGGACAGTTGGGGGGTAGTGTTAGAGTGGACGAAGTGTGGACGTTGATATAACACTTATGGTCTGTTGGAGGATAGCATGATAGTGTCCAAGTTGGAGGCCAGTGAGCGAAACCTTGATGGACAAAGGTAGTTGTGAGAGAGGCATTTGTTCACCTCAAGGGTCTGATCAACTAGGAGTAGTTGTGGAGCCCGAGACTTGTGTGTGGAAAAGGACTTCTACAATAGATGATGGGTAGTCCTCCTAGCCCATGTCCATTGTGGGAGATGGAAATCTTGCAGCGATAGGTGGTAGCCCTCTGTACCCTATGGTGGTCTTCATCGATGTAGTGCAAGAAGACCATAGTGAGTTGAAGTCCCTGACTAGCTGACAACCAATAGTGGGAAGTTGGGAGTTGTTCACAAGTGGAGCTGTGAACAATTCGACAAGAGTCTCGATGCGTTGTGGCTATGATGGAATAAGGCACAACTAGAGAGTATATTGATAGCTGAGGTTCAGTGGCTAGATGGACTTAGAGCATTGATAGAGGCAGGAGCTATAGATCAAGAGCTAAAGGACCAGGCATTTATAGGGTACGACTAAGGGGAGCTGAGAGAATTGACTACATAAACCAGATGGTTAGAGTATCTTGTTGAGGGTAGATTGGTTGTCAATGGATTAACACCAAGCCCCAATTTGTATCTTGTACTAGTGGATGTATTAGGGCGATCATCCTTGGTATGGGAGCCCTAGATTGTTGTATTATATTTTTTTAATATAACGAAGTTGGGTTAAAGTTTGTAAAAAGTTGTCTATATTCTGTGCATGTATGATTTATTGTTGTTTATATTATGTTGTGAAAAGTAGTATCATTGAGATTCTTGGTTTGGTAGCATCAGAGATTTTAAGATTCTATCCTAGACCCAAGATTGTGGAAATTCAACATGGTATCATAGCGTATATGAGCTACTTTGAGGGACAATGAATCAGAATGTGCACAATGAAGCAACTCAGAGGGAGTTGTGGGTGTTTGGATCATGGAGTAGAGGGTTTAGCTGAAGACATGGATATGTGGTCTCGATAGACTACATGATCTCGGTTGGGAGTTCTGGTGGATTGGTGGTGAACCTAGTTCACTTCAGCATGTTGTGTGGAAGCTTGTAGATCGTAGATTTCATATGTCTTGTCATGGATGATTGGGATAGCTCGAGGGTTTCCTTGGCATGGACGAGATCAAGTTGATCGAGATGGATTCATGTGATGTACTAGATATTGGTAGGCTAGAATATTCATCGGATCATGATGTTGCATATCTGAGATTGGAGGGATTTGCACGATAGCTATTTTATCCAACAGGATGAGTGCTTACAGGATTGAGCCAGTGGAGATCATTTAGCCTCATAGGGAGTCTAACCTCAAAGGGAGCATCCCTATGGAGGTTTAGGATCTTCAAGTTCAGATGTGATGAGGTAGAGGCACTACCGAGATTGTCGAATTCATTCTACAGGGTATGCTATAGTGATGGATGTCAGATGGACTAGTGTCGCCAAAGATGATGATGGTGACTTCCTAGTCTTGGAAGTTCCTCCCTCCCTAATATGGAGAATTCATTTTTGTGTAGCTTGGGGATACTCCAAGCCCTAGGGTTAGAGGTTTGGAGGTTAAAGCATGACAAGTAGGCTTGTGGGCTTGGAACCCAAGCATGGGGTTTTTCACCCATCAGGATTTGGGCCAGAACCATCAAAATTTGACCTTGGGAAAATTTGAGGTGATAGGGGTTGGCGTGTTGATTCCAACGCTTCGAAGATCACCCAAATCAGAGCTCTATAACTTGAGATATCAATTTTTGAAGGTCATAAGTGGGTTTACGCCATATGTGTCAAGGTCGGCTTGAGTTAAATAAGCCTCTTGACAAGTTGGACAACCTTAGAATGATGTTGGAAGAAGCCCTCTAGTTTGGTATAAATAAGAGGTGATATGTGATCATTTAATCATCCATTTTGTGAAACATAAGGACAAGAAAAGGGCAACATAGAAGGGGAAGAGATCTTTACTTAGATGCAGGAGTCTAGGGAAAAACAACGAGGAGCAGAAGGGCCATTGTGGAGCCTCTTGTGACTACATTAAGGATTATCCCATGTTGCATCTAGGCTAAGGGTGTTAAAGGCTGAACACAGGACTAATATTGCAGTAATGAGGTGATTTAAAACCTATTTTGTGTGGGTTGTAGGCATTGGAGCTTAATTGTGGTAGGCGACAGGCCATACCACCATAGGAAGGAATCTCTGCAAGGTTGTTTGAGGTGGTATATGCCCAGAACAACAACACAATAGGTGGGCATGATCCCGTGGTTAGATCACATTGATTTGAGGTTGTTTGGGTCTTATATTTAGGGTTATTGCAACGTGCAAGTGCCCTAACTACAGACAACAAAAATATATCATAACTGAAGTTGAGTTTGCCTTATGATGGGTCAAAGTTTTGACTAGTATTTGGATCAATCTACATTATAGTTTGTTTGGAGCCATTTTTTGGAGTTTTCTTGGGCATGAAGGAACTCCAACTAGGAGTAGATCCCCCTATGGAGTGATGTAGGTGTCCTAGTGTGAACAGATTGTTGCAGCCTGTGGAAGCCAAGGAGGTAGGGCTAACATGGATTGTTAGAAGCCCTAACTAATGGGCAATTTCATAATGAAGTTTGGATCATAGATTTTTGCAATAGTTCCTCTATTGCAGAGTAAAGGGCAGATGTGAAGAAATCTATGGGCTACCATGTGCAAGGGTCTCCTAGGTGTGGGGATGTCCTAACTAGGTACAAATGCTATATCGTGGACTTGGTCACTCATGCACTATTGGAGGGTAGCGCGAGAGTAGAACACGTGTGGACGTGGATTGGGCACATATGGTCTGTTGGAGGAAAACGCGATAGTGTCCAACTTGGAGTGCAGTGAGCAACACCTTGATGGACAAAGGTAATTACGAGAGAGGTAGTTGTTGAGTTCAAGGTTCTAATCAACCAAGAGCAGTTGTGGAGCCTGAGACTTTTGTGTGGAGAAGGACTTCTACAACAGAGGATGGGAAGTCCTCCTAGCCTGCGTTCAATGTGGGAGATGGACATCTTGCAGTGATAGGTGGTAGCCCTCCGTGCCCTATGTTGGTCTTCATCAATGCAACGCAGGAAGATCCAAGTAGGCTGAAGTCACTAAGTAGCTAAGGAGCAGCAATAGGAAGTTGAGAATTGTTCACAAGCGGAGCTGTGAACAATTCAACAAGAGTCTCGATGTGTTGTGTCCTTTATGTACTATGGCACAACTAGAGAGCAGATTGACAGTCGAGGTTCAATGGCTAGATGGAATTTTATCATTGATAGAGGCAGGAGCTACAGATTGGCAGTCAAAGGACTCGACAAGTACAAGGTACAACCAAGGGGAGCTAAGAGAGTCGACTACATCAACCAGATGGTCAAAGTATGTTGTTGACGGTAGATTGGTTGTTGATAGACTTACACCAAGCCCCAGTTTGTATCTTGTACTAGTGGATGTATGAGGGTCATTATCCCTAGTATGGGAGCCTTATATTGTTGTATTATATTTTGTTTAATATAACGAAGTTGGGTTAAAAATTGTAAACAATTGTCTATATACTGTGCATGCGTGATTTACTGTTGTTTATATTTTTTTGTGCAAAGTAGTATCGTTGAGATTCTTTGTTTGGTAGCATCAGAGATTTTAAGATTCTATCCTAGACCCAAGATTGTGGAAATTCAACATCCATAACCTAAATGCTAAAGGAAGGAAGGGTTTTGAGATGCGAGGAGAAGGGGAAAAGGAGAATGGGTTATGCAACAAACCTAAGAAATTGAAGGATCAAGGAAAAACCCATCAAAGACTGAATTGAACTTGGAAGACAACTCTAACTGGAATAAAATAAATTTGAAAAAAGAAAGTTGCAAAACAAGAGAGAAGAAACCATCATCAACTCTAAGTTCAAGAAGGAAAAATATCAGCAAAGGAACCACAAGGTAAGAGGTAGAACAAAATAAATTTTTAGTTAGGAAAGAGAGGTAGGAAAAGGAAAATAATGTTGAGAAGAGATGAAAAAATAGTTGAAATTGAGCACAAACAAAATGTAAATTTAGTTTTAAAACTTCCATACAAGTAGTAAGGGCTTTCATTGCAAAAGTTGCTTCTCTAGTAAAATTATTTTGTTTCTATTAAAGAGACAGGGATCCTAGATCTAAGTGATTTATGAAAAAATTGGTGAGAACTAGAGTTTGATCTAATAAACCTATTTAATCTAAATGAGGGAAAGAAATCTAAGAGAACAAATCATGTTTGATGAATCAATGAATCATTAATTAATAGAAAACAAGTCTATAAATTAAGTTATCTTGCAATAAATTAAGTTTAGCGTACTAAGAACAACTAGTCATACGAGTCCTTCGCAATCAACAATTCTAATGGGTACAAGTTTCTTCTTTTCAATATACATTTTTCCTTGGTTTGTACCTATTGCAATCTCACATTTCTCTTGTAGGAGGAGCTTTTCCATGTTTTGGTTCTTGTAGTTACAAAACTTGGCTTCGTGAAAACTTGGGTGAGACCAGAGAGTAAGTGATCAGCTCAAACATGGGAAAATCTCAAGCAAACTAGGCTAATTTTTTCTTACAAGAATGACAAATTTGTATTGGCCAAGAAGCAAGTTTGACTTGCCAACAAGTCAGTTTGGCTTGTTTGCTCTATTGGCCTGAGTCTGAATAGGAAACTATAACAAATTTTGTAACAATTATCTTGATAATGTTATCAAGTTATAAATACATATTTTTAATGTATTGGAAGACTATAATAGGAAGATGGAGATGAAAGTAAATATGATAGTAGGGATAGTAGTTATACCGTGTTATAGAGTTTTGGCATGTCCTCAAGAATGGATGACAATAAAGAGGACTTCCCGGATCCAACTATGCTAAAAATTGCCACCAAAGATCCACTTCGAACCTCAAGTTTGATATTTTAAAGAGTGGATTTGGATTCCTCTTCATTCCAAAAGAAAGTACTATTTTCAACTACAACAACAATCTCTCTGCCTGGAGGTAACCTTTCGCCTGCCTCAGGATCAAGGTCCTTCTTGGTCATATACTTGTCAAGTCTATCCAAGGAAACCATCACTTGTGAGACAGATTTTAAATCTTGGGGAAATTTCCTAATGGGTTCTTGAAGAATTTTGAAAATTGATTTTGCAGTGATCACCTTCCTTGCTATAAGTTTTTCTCCTACAAAAATGTATGTAGTGAATGTCACTACTGAAACAAGTGAAGGCATGCTCCATGTAGTGAATTTCACTACTGAAACAAGTGAAGGATTGCTCCATGTAGTGAATGCCACTACTGAAAAAAGTGAAGGCATGCTCCATAGAGATTATATTCACTAAAATAGAATACATAGTTTTGTAGAGCCATTCATATTTGGAAATCCTAAAAGTATCTACATGTGTTTGGAAATGGTCTTCCCATGCTTGAAGTTTGATAACCCTCATATAATTTGAAAACTCATTAGTTGTATGAAGATCACACATTTTCACTAATTGGAACCCATATCTTCTATTTATCTTGGATCCCCAAGCGACAATTCCCATTATTAGTGCCATGTAAAAAAAACCAGACAACATAGAAATGCCCAAAACCTCAAACAAGATTGATAAAGCAGCCCCAAATTGCAGAGGCATCATCCAGATGTAATGAAGCTACAACATCGCATCTAAAAGTTGTTGAGAATCCACGACCAGGTAATTTACAATATGGTCAACTCCATGAGCTTGCCTAGTGTAGCTTGATAATCTTAAACCCTTTTTGTATAAAGTTGTGATCAGTGTAGACCTTATTAGCATGCCCAATTTCTGACATTGAAAGTTATATTGAGGGGAACAAAGAAGCTCAATGGATTTTGCTAAAATAGTATCAATACAAGGGCAAAGCCTTCATAAGGAAGCTCTGATCTCCAAATGTAAAATCAACAAATTTTTGTATCAGAACTAGGCCAATATACATCACACGTAGTTTTGCAATGGCCAGGGATGCAGTAAGTGCAAGATTTGGCCAAAAGCATCAAAGAAATGTAAGGTGTAGAAGGTGTTGGTGTTCCACTATGTCATTAGACCAGTTTGATTTAAAAAGTTCAAACATATTTTTAGTGCTATCACCAGGTGCTAGTGTAGGAACATCTGTGAATTGCAAAGAATTTCTGTAACCTTTTTTCAATACAAGATTAAACCATAACCATGTAGCCCTTGACAAAATACTGCTATAGCATAAGGGGTTATTAATTCTTCTCAGTGCCAGAATTCAAAGTTCTACCATCGAGAAGAGGTTCATGTAATTTGTTTCGGTTTCTTCAACAATGGTGATTCTTGTAGTCCCTTTGAGGGCTAATGCCAGCAAAAATCCATGGGTAGGGAAAATAATCAATGCAAAAAGGTCATCAAGAGGGAGAATACTATATGGATTAGGAGTTGTGTACATGAACATGATGATTGTAGAGATCAAGAATATTGTATTCATAATGAAATTCATAAGCCACCATAGATATAGATACTTTGGACATGTTGTAGCTTTGAATTTATTCTCATGTCCAATTTACTGCCCCAAACACAATCCATGAAAGTGCTAGGATTCTAGATAAAGCAATAAGAAACCAATGTTGATGAGGATGTTAGATCATCCAGCTGCAATGAATTGAAAAAGATGAGGATCATATTGCTACTTACATGAAATGTCACATGGTTCGTGTTCGAGTTAGGGTTCGACAATGATTAGGTTCAGTTTGAGTTCGAATTTTTTGATGAGGTTTGAATGAGGTTCGCGACTAGGTTCATATAATCTATATATATATATATATATATATATATATAATATATATATATATATAATATATAATATAAATATATAATGAATTATAGAATAAAATAGTAAGAAAACAACATGAGTAAACATAAAAAAGTTATCATGGACATGGAAACTACAAGGATAAATTACAAGCTCGAGTTGTGACATGAGGTTATGAATTTTGATCTATCAACTTGGTCAATGGCTATGAGGTTTGATTAGATTTGCCAAACCTCAATTTTTTTTTAAGGTTCACCAAAATTCAAACCTCAAGGTTAAAGTTCGATGAACCTTGTGACGTAGCCTACAAGCAGATGATTTTCTACTTATTTTTAGTGCAAGCCTTAACGCGGTACAACATGGGAGGTTTTAGGTTCTAATTGAATCAACAACTTGTCTTTATTTCAGAAATTTCCTTCCAGAAACTTCATAACGATGAGGCAAACTTCAATTTTTCTTGAAGGTAAATTTTGTAACTATTGATTCGAGGAAACATCCACTCGAAATATCATAATCCATATGAATCTCTCTTTCATTAAAATATGTAAGTGGAAATAGTTTTTCTACAGATTGACATGGATCCTCTTCATTATAATACATGTACTACATCCAACATAAATGAAATAGACAGAAAGAGAAACTTACAGTGTGATTCCCAAGGCCCCAAACAGGTTCATCATGAAACTTTTTCCTTAATGGATGGCTGAAACAATTCTTCATGATGACAGCGAATGCAAACATTTTGGAGATATCAGAAATCTCTCTATACTATCCTAGCAAGACTAGTGAAAGGCTTGTAGAATCACCAAGCTGAGGGTAGAACAGATCCTCATGCCCACGTTGAAAGGCATCATCTTCATCTACTTAAAACTCCTCTTTTGATTCCTTCAGCTCAAAGTCTTCTTTGTCCTTGTCAGCTGAGCGATTCACAAACTAATTCAGAGATCAGACTTATCAACATCCTCCACATCTTCGTATTCTGAATCAACTTCCTTAAGACAGTTTTTCATCGATCTTCAGGGTTTCATTTGCAGAACTCTCACTCCTGTGATCGCCTTATTGCTTCAACTTTGAAGGATCATTTCAATATTTAGCTGTCTCAGCCTTGGCCTTATTAATTCTCTATTTCTTTTGAAGAATTCTAGCACACTTCATTTGCAGAGTAAACAATGTTACAAGCGATAAAACAATGCATAATAAGGTTGCCAGTCATTGCCACTCCTAGTATATGTTCTCTCCATACAGACTGAACAATGTGCCTTTGATTTGTATGTATCACTTAGCGTAAGCAGTAGCCATTCTTGCCAAGTGTCTCATCCCTGCACTCTCTGAATGCCCCAGGTGGACATTAATATCACCATAACCATGTAGTATCTGAGCCTTCGTCAAATCGTCCCAGCTGCAATAAATTGAAAAAGAGGAGGGTTGTATTGCTATTTACAAGGAGAGGATCTAGTTGGGAGGTTATTTCTTGTTTTCTCATTATACGCTCTTGACCTAGATAGCATTCTACATCTCTAGAATTGTATAACTATTGTGGAGGATGCAACTTACCCATCCTCAACCACTTGGAGAAGACCTTCTGAGCTGCTTCAGCTGAGCACATAGCTTCTTGAATGTACAGAATCGATGGCTGATGTTTTTGAATCAGCCTATTCATGGATCGTTGTTGGAAGTCCATCCTTATGCCCCTAATATTATGGGATAGCACAATCATATTTTCACCCCTTAGGGGATGCTTTGCTAAGGGCCCCAAGTATCATTTGTTGCCTACCTTCTAGTATTTCTGTTTTTGCATTTTGCACTACAAACCAGGAAAGGACTACAATGCTAAGTCTACTAAGAAGCCTGGTATGAAATAGAATTTATTTACAGTAAAATCCATAGCTACTCATTGTTATTAGCTTTGATCCCTCTCCCAACCTTCTAAGGAATAAAAGAAGCGTAGAAGGGGAAGGAGGGAAATTAAATGATTAGATTTTAGCAATTTGTAAATTTGTTTGCGGGAAATTAAATTTTAATGGGTCAATTCTAAATTTTAGATTTTAGAGTGGCTCAAAATTAGATTTTAATAATTTTTCCATTGTTTATGTTGCTATTATTGAGTAGTAGGTTCCTTTTAGAGGGGTCTCCAAAATGATAATTTTGTATTGAGGTATAAATAAAATTTATAAAAGAAAAGTATTTTGAAAAATGTTTTTAGGATCTATTACGTGAAAGTATAAAATATATTTTTAGTATGTTTATATAAAGAGGGAAAGAGAACATGAGGTTTACATATAAGGGGAATATTAACGTCGTAGTCTAACGATTATGTTTTTTTTCTTTGAAATTTATGGAAATTCCGTTCATATTTTGAAAACATCTAGCAGGCATTTTCGTAAATCCAAGTAAAAGTTGTCAAACTTCATAATTTTAGGTGCCTTAGAGGTTTTTGATGGTGCTGAACCTATTTCCACCATCAAAAATATGATTCAAACACTAGATCTACAAGATTTTTTGAATTTTTTTTGCCCAGATTCTAGCCACTTTTGGTCATCCGGGCAATTCCTCAACCTCTGTAGACGACTCCAATATTAACTAACCCTTAAGGATGTGGAAAATATATCTAATTTTATGAATATTTATAAATTGAAATAGTCCTAGGTAGCCCATTATTTTATGTGGTTCAAATTTCTTGGAGAATTGTAACCATTTCATCTAAGGAATATTTGTACCATGTAGATCCACCCAAAGGATTCACTTCATGTTGGATTAACCATGAAGCTTGACCCTGATAGCGTTGAGTGAATTGAACTTGTGAACTTTCAATAGAAGAATTATTTTACCGACCGAGGCTCGACGAGCTGAGCTAACCTTGGGGACTAAGTTCAAGGTATGTTTATTTTCTATATTTTGTCTTTCAGTTTTGGTTTTCCATTCGGGTGGGCTTGGGTGGTATGGTCAAAATGAGCTGACAGAATCATAAACAACCATTGAATAAGGGCTAACCAAATTCAATCCCATTGCTTTTGTTTTGTTTAATATATTGAACATTCAGTTGAATATATAGTTTAGAAATGATATTTGGTAACTAGAAAAATAGTGCAGAGCAGAGATTGAAAGAAAAAAATAATACATACCTAAAACATTTTGATGTCTTTATGATTTCTCATAGATGAAAGTGTTTCTGCGTTTACAGATGCCCAGGATGACCATGACAGGACCTCCCAGTAGATGCCAACTGTGAAACATTAGCTCATTGGTGCACCGATGCCATATCAAATACACAGGTCGATAAGTATTATTATCGATTTCAAAAAACAACTACCTTGAATTCTTCCTCCCTTTTATTCCTCGTCTTCGCCCTCTTCTTGCCAATCCACCCACCCATGAAAACAAAAAAAAATCTCTTATTTTTTCCCATCTATCATCACAATTCAAATGGATTACTGGAAAAAAAAAAAAACAAACCTACACTATCTTACAACTTCACCTTGAATTCTTCCTCCTCGTGATTCTTGGTCGTCTTCAACCTCTTCTTGCTAATCGACGCACCCATAAAAACAAAAATCTCTTACTTACGACTTCTTCCTTTATTTTTCATTCATTTTCATTAATTAATTAATGGCATATCTATTAATTTCAGAAATAAACTTTATTTTGCACCCCCCTCCTCTTACTCGCTTTTGAACATGAGTTTCTTTTGACATGTTTTGTAAATAGAGTGGTGGGAATTTGGAATGTGAGCCACCATTAAATGGTTTTTTTTATCTAATTATGCTATATTGGATAATTGTTATGGTGGGTTTTTATTTTCTAATTAAAAAAACATTATTTAAACATAAATGGAAATTTTTTCATGTAATATTAAGTTTTTTTTTTTTAATATTAAGTTTATTTTGCGAGATTAAAAGGGGGAAAAGTTATTTTCCTCACCCATATCCAATTCTTGCTTACAATATATTAGTTCTTCATGAATTTACTATTGCTTACATTTTATTGTGAATCAACTATTGATTGAGGTTCACAAGGCATCAATGATCTCATTCTCACTTTTGGATTCAAGGGTGATACAAAATGTTACATGTAGATATTGAACATTGATAATGAAGGGTGATAAAAAAAGTTACAGGATTGATAATGAAATGACGATAGGAACCCATATCCTTCTCAACTCAGTGGAACCTACCTCAAACCCTTGTAGGGTTCCACCCATAGATTGCACAAGGCCTTTGGATTGCAAAGAAAAGCAAGGAAGTCAATGATTTAAAGGGAGAGGTAGAGACATGGCACCTCTAAATATCACAGATTCTTGTTAGGAATTTTCTATAACCAAAATCAAAGGATTTCTGTCATGTTTTGTGTGCTTTTCACAATAAGTCAACCTCTTAGACCTACTTCAAAGGCACATTATCCTCATAACTTAATAACCTTTCAATGATGGAAATATGCATGTGATTTTGATGATGGTGGTGTCCATGTGTTTTTTGTGTATCCTACTGAGGGCGATAGGCACATGTCTTACGTTTATGGAAACCTGCATGTGTATTGTGTTGATGGTATTGACCTTATGTTTTTTATTGATATTGCATTGATGTAAATGTTGACGTTGGTGAGCTCTTCGTATGGGCTTGGATATTTTGCTCATCATGGTTCCTAGTGGCTTTACGTTCATTGAAATGTATCTTATTGTACACAATTAAAATGACTAACGTAAACCATTGATTCATATTACTGTACTACTTGGTAGGTAGTCATATTTTTGTTCCTAAACTAAATTAGTCATTCACGTTAGTCATTTTGAGTTTTATTACTTATTAGCTAGTGATATATTTTATCCTAAGACTAAATTAGTTAGTTATATTTGTCATTTTTAGTTGTTTCACTTAATATTGCTCATTTTTTGTAGTATTTCACTCGTAAAAGTTGCGGTGACTAACTTTTTTAGTCACATATTCATTATCTCCTCATTTTCTACTAGTGGTGCCTTCAGAATTTTATATGCCAGAACATAGAGAACATAAGGTGAAATATAGAGGTTGATAGCTAAAGTATCTTATGGTCTACAACCCTACACAATCACATTCTCAAGAAAAATCTCTAAGCGTTAGTTATTAAGCATCAACCATAGAAATTTATTTTGTTTGGAACTTTTCTCAAACTCTAGAAACACACATAGGCTTCAAATAAATTGCATACCATGTTCTGATTATAAATTCAAATGCCAATCCTTGAAGTCTATGGTTTGCTCAAGAAACCAAACACAAATAAAAGAGGAAGCTTTACATGGAATCAAAGGTTTGAGAGTTAATTATCTTGTTTACAATCATGGCATTAAGTCAACATCAAAGTGAGCCCAGATCTTGTCACTGTGAGCTTCCATGACTCCCGTTAAAATCATATGCCCCAAGCCTCAAATTATGTCAACTATTTCTAGGAAGATCTACCGCTCCTCAACAAACATCTACAATATTGCTGAAAACCAACAGAAGGTAACATGAAAACATTAAACCATGTCTCAAAATAACAAAAATGAGTTATTGAATGCAATATAAAAACCTTGTTAATCTGAGAAATTAACTGACCTCTATAAGCAGTTTTGGGGTCTAAATCATATTCTCCGCTATGATAGGGAACCCCACAGTTTGAAGACCCAATTCCACTGTCGAGCTTGCACCACTTTGCAGGTTACCTTTTGAAAGAAATCCACCATCCTTATCAAGCACCTACATAGTTTCCAAGGTAATAAATAATAAGGGTACTTGTGAGGGCATGATAGCTAAGGAGTGCCAGGGTGTGCTAAGGAATGAAAAGGCATGCTAACATATGCCAGATAGTTTTTTGGTATAATGGTTTGATTTAATTTTATGGTGTTATTTTTATTGTCTACTTTGCATAGCACTATTTTTCCTAGTTTGGAACATTACAGTCAGCATGTTCCAAGTGTGCTAAGGAGGGAGTGAAAAGGTATGCTATGCATTATTTCCAGGGCATGCTAGAGTGCTAGGGAAGCATACCAACATGTGCCAAGTACCAAGGTGTGCCAATGTGTACTAACGAGTTTTAGGGAGTGCCAGAGAAACATAAGGGAGCGCTAGGTCAAAATGCATGGAAATGAATGAATAAGAGTGTGTGACAGGGAGTGTCAACGATTTCCAAGTGTGCTAAGGAGACAGTGACATAGTATTCTAGGTTGTGCTAATTCATGCTAGATTGCTAGGGTGACATGCAGATAAGATGTTCCATGTTCCAGGGCATGTCAACATGTGCTAGGATGTGTTAGGGAGTGCCAGGGAAACACAAGAGAGAACTAGGTCAAATTAGTGCATGCAAATGAGCAAATAATAGTTTGTGACAAGAAGTGTCAGTGAGATACAAGTGTGCTGAGGGAGCAACAAGGTATGATAGGCAGTGCTAAGGAATGCTAGAGGCTAGGGAAACATGCCAAGATGTGTTAGGTGGAAGGGTGTGCCAATGCATGCCAGGGAGTGTTATGGAGTGCCAAGGAAACAAAAGGGGTCACTAGTTTCAAATACATGGAAATGAATGAATAAGAGTGTGTGATAGGGGGTGTTAGGAGTTCTAGGTGTGGTAAGGAGGAAGCGATAAGATATGTTAGGTAGTGCCAAGGAATTCTAGAGTGCTAAGGAAACATACCAAGGTCTGCCATGTTCCAGGGTGTGTCAATGTGTGCCAACGAATGTTAGGGAGTGCCACAAAAACACAAGGAAGAACTAGTTCAAAATTCATGGAAAAGAAGAGATAAGAGTGTGTGATAGGGAGTGTCAATGAGTTCCAAGTGTTCTGAGGGAATGACAAGGTTATATGATAGGTAGTGCCAAGGCATGCTAGAGTTTCAGGGCATGCTAGAAAGTGCTAGGTTGTGCTAGGGAGTGCAAAGCAGGCCAAGAAAAGTATGGGACGCTAACACATGCCACATAGGGCTAACAAATTGTTAGACATTCCATGTGCTATGGCATGTCAACATGTAAACTGTGTTTCTTAGTTTTTTTTGTGGTCATGGTTGGACGTGAGCCTTGAATTGGTAACTTATTAAGTGAGATGAGTTGAAATTGCATATGAGTAGCCTAAGATGTGTTATAGGTAGTTCTTAGGTGAACAAGGCATAGTCTAGTTGTAGTAACCATAACTTGGTTAAGTTGTTGTGGTCGGGGCAGGACTTGGTTGGGTTCCGACCAAGTCTAAAAAAAGTAAGGGTAGTTGTGAGGGCATGATAGCTAAGGAGTGTTAGGGCATGCCAAGGAATGAAAAGGTGTGCTAACACATGGAAGACAATTTCAATGGATGGTGAGGAGTATTAGGGAGAGTCAGGGCAGCATAAGGGAGAACTAGGTCAAAATGATTGGAAATGAACAAATAAGAGTGTGTTCCAAGGAGTGTCAATGAATTCCAGGTGTCCCAAGAATGAAGTTTTTTAGGAGAAGTTCATAATAGGACTTGCAGGAGGAAAGCCTATGGTTGTGATAAGGCGTAGACAAATCAATTTCAGAGAAAGGGAGACTTTGGGTTGGGCACAATATTGTTTTGTTAATGAATTGGCTGTGTTCCCAAGTCACAAAAAAAGTAAGGTTATTTGTGAGGGTGTTAGTATCAGCCAGTTCAGTCTATCGCTAGTGATCAAATATGCTCTTACAAGGTGTTGTTAGGGTCTCAAGTCCAATTTTTGTCATTTCAGTGAGTGTTCAAATAAAAATTTTGTCATTGGCTAGTGTGCCTAGGGTTATTTCCACTCTCTCAAGAATTTCATATGTCGATCACTTTCATCGCTTAATTGAGTCCACCATCATGAGAAAATCATTAATGTCACTTCAATCACATCATCATGGTCTCCATTTAGCTTAATGTCACCATTAGGTCATTAGGGTTAAGGTCACAAAATCAATCATTTCATTTATAAATCCGGCAAATGAGGAGTAACAATAGGTAAATTTGTTCAATAACACTTGATTTCAAATGTAATTTATGTTTCTAGATGTAATAATGTTACTAAGGTTCTAAATTTAAAAGAGGTCCTAAGGCTACAAAACTAAAAAAGAAAGTGAATTGGTGAGGTGCACCATCCTGCCTCATTAATCACTTAGACACCAAAATCAAATTATTAAAGCACATGGAGGAGCTCATTCACACTCATTTTCACTTGTCTACCATCCTAGCATCGAGATCCTCCCTCTCCTTTGCAAAAAATTGTGATTCCATATTCCTCAATGGCAAAAATTGACTCTTGTTGCGCAGAGAGAGCCTTCGCTGCACACCTGGATAGAACATTGCGCACAAGAAGCCTTCGTTGCGCATGGGACAGAGTTGTCCAAATTATTGTTTGGCCACCAAAATTCATTTTTCAAAGCTCCTCTTCAGTCATTTCATCCTCTAGGATATATAACAAGTAATTTTAATCATTTTCATGCCCTCCTTTGCGTCATATGTCAAGAAAATGATCAAATACTTCTTCTTCTAGGGTTTACATGATTTACATGGTTTTGATCCTTAAATGATGAGTTACTTCCCTAAACCCTATATTCCTTGTCTCTACACCACTGTTTGTAGCTAATACACTATTTCCATCCAGCACAAAGCGTTATCCCCTCATTTTCTATCATTTTCCTCTAAACCCTAATCTACCCTATCTCTTTCTAGGATAGGCCTGTGTTTTGGCCTTTTCCACCCCCTCCCCTCACTCATTTCCAAAAATTCCCTTTTCCCCTACTCACTGACATCATCTCCTACCCTCTTAAATTTCCTTACAAATTTAGGCAACTCCTAAGTCCATCATACCACCTCATTCCCTCATAACATCAAATTTCACTTTTTTTTCCTACCCTTCACCTAGATATTGAAGTATGAAGCCTAACTCATCACCATCAGAGAAGAGGAAGTACAACAAGGGCGGAAATATACTGAGGTTTGAGACATCTAATCTTGAAATCACCTCCTCCCCATTTGTAATGAAATTCTTTGATGATCTTAACTGTTTAGGGTTTTTTCAAAGAGTGTTGGAAGTAGGTTACCATGAGCATCTCATAGGTATATTTTCTGTCACCTTGAAGGAAGACAAGATCACCATTGCAGGGACTGATTTCATGTTTTCAATGGATTCCATCTCTCCAGCTACAAGCATACCAAACCATGGTGAAAATTGGTTCAAAGGCATGAACCTAGACCTAGAAGAGTACAAACCCTACTTGAAATCACAATACAAAGGAGTTCACTCACATGTTTTCCCATTCATATACTTGTTGGAGAGATATGCACCATTGATGAAGGTTATCATGGATTTATTCACATGTGAGGGCATATTTTATAGGCTATATCAATACCACATAATATTGCTCATGCACTTTACAACTACCAAGTCTCTAAATTTGTCCAGCTACTTGTAAAGGAGCCTAACCAAAATGTCTGAAATGGTGAAATTGAAAGTCAAAGTGAATTATCCCATCCTCTTTCACCATAGCCTAATAAAGGTTATATTACTCCATCAGTTGAAATAGAAGAACATGACATGGGACACCATTGAGACATCCTTGAAAATGCATATAAACCACTTCACCAAGCCAACACCAAACCTTGTCAGTACAATCCACGGAGGTGGGGTCATCAAGAGAACATGATGAGGTTTCCAAGGAACCTAGGCCTGAGGTGACCAAGACATATCAGAGAAGTAGAAGCCTTGTGTTTTCTCCTCATATTGAACAAGGGGCCAAGCCTACTACATCAGTAGAACAGGGATCACAATCACATCATGAGGCTTTTTTGCATGATGAGGAGCCCATTGAGCTTGACTTTTACCTAGTTAAATTGGAGGAACATGATGAGAATCTAATCTTGCAACAAGTCATCAAAGAGAAGGATTCTCAGATCATGGAGCTCAAGGAAAATTTGGAACATTTCATTCCTTGAGCAAGAAAACAGTCAACTTAAGGCAAAACAACTAGTCATGGAGAAAGAGCAATTCAAAGCAAACAAACAAGATATGAAAGGAAAGTCAGTGGTGGACCATGAGGACATTGAGTAGCATAAAGGACATGTGGCAAGGAAGAGACCAAGGACAATGGGTCTTAGGAAGGCACTTCAGAGGGAAAGAGAACAAAACCACGAATGGAAGAATTGACCTTTGAAGATAGGATTGCCATGGAAATAAATGAGGACAAGGAGATTCAGCTTGAAAAATTAAATTTCCACCTTGAGAAACTCCTTCACAAGGCCAAAAGGGCTAACAAGTTGCAAAAGAAAATGGCCATCCATTATTACACAAGGAATCAGGTTGCCAAGGTCAAGATCAAGCAGTTGAAGGAATAACTCAAGGAAAGCCTAACTAGACAAGAGGATAAGGGTAAGTTAGATTTACTTGCTGATGCATCCATGATTGCATAACATACCTCATCAGGCATCTCTGGAAAATGTTTAGGAGGATTTGGAGAAATTTCTATGTTTTGGTGTAGACTAGTGCAGAATTGCAATTTTTGGGCAATTTTTTGTCTAGGAAAGCAACGAGCTCATGTTACGCTTATTCCTCAAGGCTCCAAATGATGGAAACCCAGCATTTTTGGAAATCTTATGACCCCCTCTCAAAACCCAGCTTCCCACTTTCCTACTCTGGAATTAGTTTTGAGAAATTTGCAAAATAGAGGCAAAAAATCACCTTTTTGCCCCTCTTTTTCCATTTCACTGCGCACTTGGAGACATCTTGGGAGAATGGTCATATATCAGCCAAAAATTGGTCATTTTGAGTGCACAAATACTCTAAATATGTCTAAAACTCTCCTATATTTCCATAAAAGGATTCAGATATGGATTTGGACTTCATAAATGCAATCAAAAATGGCATCCAATAGCTCACTGCAAACTTGTAAATTTATGAGATGTTTGTAAAATTTTTACTGTGTAATTTTTTGTAATTCCTAGTTTGACTTTGATAAAAGTCAAAAGGGTGAAGTAGATGAATGTGAGGGGTAAAATTAAATGTAAATAATGGGTGGTTAGTCTTTGTAAGCTATTTTGATGTAAATTTTACCTCATTTATGATAGAGGTTGGAGTCAAAGTTAATTGTAGAAGTTGTTTTTAACTTACCTAGACATTAGGGTTTGGCTATAATACCTCATGGAACAGTTCCTAGAGTCATGGATTCGACCCCTCAGAGTGAGAAGATGTTGTTTTGGTCTTTATGTATCAATTTTTTAGTGATAGAATGGTTTGTATTTTAGAGGTGGGAACTATTGTAGCTTGTACTTGGACATTTTCTGGAAATCAAAGGACATAGTTTGCAACTATTATCTAGGAATTCATGTGCAGTGAGTTTGTGATGTAATTTTTTCTCTATTATAGCTTTATATGAAATATATTCATCTTCTATTTCCATTCATAAATTCTTCAATGATTTTCCTTACTATTTATAAACAAAATTCTTTGCGTAAATCTCTATTTTGATGAAAAAATCATTATCATGTGTTACTTTCTTTCTTGCTTAGTGAATTCATGTTTCATGCTCATTAAGACCTTTTGCTTCTTCTAAAAAATTCACTACACCCAAAAACCCTAAGGTCCATCACAAAAGTAATTCTACCTTGCTCCTTTATATCTTTGTTGTTTTAACCCTTTGATCCTCTGACCTAGCTACCTAGTTTTTCTCCCTTATCTAGCAATAAAACCCTAAATTTTCCAAAACCCACCTGAGCCTAGCTATATAGACTTAATTCCTTTACATTCCAGTCAACTCTTGGCTGTGATTTCATAGAGAGTCCTTTCTCTGGTTTGGTAGGGCTACTACCAAAATAAAATCTTGATCTGTGGTTACCTCTGTCGATCTCCTCATCAACTTGGTACATTGTGGAGTATAATAGAGGGCATGACAACTAGGGAGTGCTAGGGTTCTCTAGTGAATGTAAGGTTCCAAAGTCATGGAAAAATGTAATTCTATTTGTGAGGTCATGACTACAAAGGTGTGTAAGGGAATGCTAGGGCATGCTAACATGCGCGAGATAGTGCCAAGTGTTAAAACATGCCAATATGTACAAGGGTGTGAGAATGCATGCTAGGGATTGTCAAGGCAAAAAAAGGGAGGAACAAGTTAAACTATAAGGAAATGAGCAGATAAGAGGGTTAATAAGTCAACAATTTACCTTTTCCATGAGGGGCATGCTAGGCACACCAACACTAGGTGCCAATAGGTTCCAAGTGCCAAGTTCCAATGCATTCTAAGTGCCAAATATTCCTCCGTTTCTTCTCATCTAGTTTCCAATAATTGATCTCAAATAAATTTAATATTAAACCATGCCAAAGCATACCAAGTCA
Organism: Pinus taeda; assembly: GCA_000404065.3. Lineage (NCBI taxonomy): Eukaryota > Viridiplantae > Streptophyta > Pinopsida > Pinales > Pinaceae > Pinus > Pinus taeda. The sequence continues at coordinate 137,059 of APFE030681065.1, forward strand.
TCTCCACACATGTCAAACATGCTAAGGCTTTCCAAGTGCCTGCAACACATGCCAAGTGCCAATGTGTGTCAGGGAGTCTGATACATGTGTTGGAAATACTGAGAGGGGGTGAATCAATATTTTCTTTCAATTGTTATTATAACCAGTTAGATTCTTCGCAATTTTAATCAAAGAACCATATAAGAGTAATGTTATCGAATATAAACAAATAGATACAATGTATGATAAGTATTCACAAGCACCAACTTGGTTTTGATGAGGCTTCGACCTCTAGGGCTTCGACCCTATCTAATCCAAGGCACCTACCTTGTGTTTAGGAGCACCAACTCCAAGGGCGCCAATCATGTTGTCTTTCTTTAATGAGGAATATGAGAAGTTCTTACTTGTTTGATGTTATGAAATTAGCTCAAGAAAATATATAAAAGATAGATCAACGCCTTAGAATTTAGCCTCTTCGAGGGGGAAACCTCCTTTACATTACATAAATGAACAATTCTTTGATGATACAAATGAAAAGACCTCCTTTCTATATATAGGAGTCTAAGGGGTCATTAATATAATCAGAGCCGACATAACAATAATAATGTAAGGGCACAATAATAACAATAGTGGACTTGTATGGGGCACAATAGTAACAATATGGGCACTACATGGGTACATCAATATAATAAGAGGGTTGTACTAATAATAATAAGGGGTTACACTAGCAGTATAGGGGCCTAACATTTGACCATGACATAATTCTTCACTGTGTTGTCCTTAATTCCAAGTTTCACTTAATTGTCTTTGTTGATGAGAGATTTCTTCACTATCCAAAGAAGTATTATGGAAAAATAAGTGGGAAGTCAATGTGGGACTGGTTGTTGTTCAATTGTTGTTCAATTGTTGTTCAATATTGTTTAGTTGTTGTGAAGTTGTTGTTCAATTGTTGTTCAGTTGTTGTTCAATTGTTGTTCAAGTGTTTTTCAATTGTTGTTCAATTGCTATTCAATTGTTGTTCAATTGTTGTTCACTTGCTGTTCAATTGTTGTTCAAGTGCTAAAGTCTGCACAATATGTAATTGCAAGAGATAAATCACTATCCTGAGATTATAGAGTCGAGGATCAACTTCCATAAGTCTGAGAAAAATGAACCTCCACAATCAACAAACCTCCATGACGTTTTCACGCATCAGATCGCAAGAGCTTGGTCTTCGTGACAAGCCACAATTTTGACAAGAAATGAATTCTCGAGCTCGGATTTAATGTCACGGGTCTTCAAGGTTTTTATCACAATAAACTCGGGTCCTGTCCACCACAACGAACTTGAATTGTTCCTTCATCTAGATCCCTTTCACATTTCATGCTTTGTGGGTCCCAAAATGAAAAATGCACTCGAATGATCACGCGTCATGTAGACTGTTCTGAAATATTTCCTCCATCCTTTGTGATCACATACATGGATTTGCGATGGTGATGCACCCTCAATGAAATTCCAAACCACACACTGTCAGAAATCACGCTGTCTCAAAAACTTCATCCATAGGTTGTCTGAGATTTTTCACACTCACTATAATTAGTTGACCCAAAAATATGCATTCATTTTATTTTATCCAAAAATTACGTTTACCCAGAAATACGCTTTCATCCGCAGGCTATCTGAGATATGCATTTACGGTATTTATTCATTTTATTTCATGAGATGTGAACACAATTTCCTATTTTTTATCCACTTTTCCTCTGTTTTCTTCCCCGGATCACTTATCCATTTCTCCCAAAATCAAATCTCATATATATGTAAATAGAAATCTTGATTTTTTTTTATGTAGCCGACTAGTCACTAGAATGGGGGTTGAAATATGTTTTTTGGTGAATACGATATATAAGTTGTTCAACGTAATGTAGTGGTGGATGTTTGCTGACATGAGTTGTGTGGGGACAATAACAAATTTCCATCTCAACCAATGCCATACTGACATCAATGACAACCTAGATTAACAACATGGTATGAAGTGGCAGAGCATATCGAAGAGTGCTAAGGTGTGCTAGAGAGTGCCAATGAATGTTGAGGAGTGTTAGGGAGTACTAGGACAACACAAAGGAGCACTACATCAAAATGAATGGAAGTGAATGAATATGAGGGTGTGTCAATGAGTGTTAGCTATCATGCCAAGGAGGGAGTGACAAGGTATGCTAAGCATGGGTAAGGCATGCTAGGGAATATTAGGGAATGTTAAGAAGTGCTAGAGTGCTATAGATTGTTCCGGGGTGTGCTAACATATGCCAAATAGTGCCAAGGCATGTTAGGTGCTAAGACATGCTAGGATGTGCATGGTACCAGAGTATGCCACTATGCGTCAAGGAGTTTCAAGGCAACAAAAGGAATAAACAAGCTAAATGCAAGGAAATGAACACATAAGAGCATTAATAATTTAGGACTTTATCTTTTTCAAAAGTGGCATGCTAGGTACATTAATAATATGTTCCAATGCATGCCAAGTGCCAATGTGTGCCAAGTTCTAGTGTTTGTCAATGGAATATGCCAAGGTGTTCTAGGGCATGCTAGGGACTACAGGGCATGCCAACACATGATAGGGGAGTGATATGCTATACTAGGGAATGTCAACATGTGCTTGAGCATCCTACTCTTAGAAATATGTTCTAGGTACAAAGATGATCCAGGTACAAAGATGTTCCACAATATGCAAGGTGCCAACGAATGTTAGTGTACTATTACAAAACATGTTAAGGTGTGCCATGAGTGTTGAGGAGTGATAGGTCTCTCTCCTTAATAGAATTGACAGAGCTTGATTATGTATTAAATACTATAGTTCCTACACACACTAGTGGAACTTTATTTAAAGGAAATTTGCTAGATAATAAACCTAATAGAGATGGATCATGTCTTGACTCATAGGAAAACTATATTCATATGACTTGAAGGAAATGATACACACTAATTACTTCTTAACTATTTGACTGACTATTATAACCACTATTACCTTGGAGACATAATGAAAATGACTCCACAACAATATTCTTAAATTGGTATATTTTGAGAGAAAATATAGTAACAGGTACATAGCGTCATAAAAAACTCATTCGAATGATCTAATGATAACGAACATATTTTGACTGTCACCAAAGGTAACCAAAAATAGCATTGGGGAGGGTCAATAAAAGATCGTCACTGGAAGTGTTACCAAAGAGAGAATTAGTGCTAGGGACTACAAGGCATGCCAACACATGATAGGGGAGTGATATGCTATACTAGGGCATGTCAACATGTGCTTGGGCATCCTACTCATTGCAATATGTTCTAGGTACAAAGATGATCCAGGTACAAAGATGTTCCACGACATGCAAGGTGCCAACGAATGTTAGTGTACTGTTCCAAAACATGTTAAGGTGTGCGATGAGAGTTGAGGAGTGCTAGGTCTCTCTCATTAATAGAATTGATAGAGCTTGATTATGTATTAAATAATATAGTTCCTACACACAGTAGTGGAACTTTATTTAAAGGAAATTTGGTAGATAATAAACCTAATAGAGATGAATCATGTCTTGACTCATAGGAAAACTATATTCATATGACTTGCAGGAAATGATACACACTAATTAATTCTTAACTATTTGACTGACTATTACAACCACTATGACCTTGGACACATAATGAAAATGACTCCACAATAATGGTCTTAAATTGGAATATTTTGAGAGAAAATATAGTAACAGGTACATAGCGTCATAAAAAACTCATTGGAATGATCCAATGATAATGAACATTTTTTTACTGTCACCAAAAGTAACCAAAAAGAGCATTGGGGAGGGTCAATAAAAGATCGTCACTAGAAGTGTTACCAAAGAGAGAATTAGTGATGGGCCTTTAACGACCCTCACCAAAAGTATCACCAAAGAGAGAATTAGTGACGGGCCTTTAACGACCCTCACCAAAAGTGTCATTGCAAATGACTTTGATGACAAACCTTAAAGGACCATCAATATATACACTTACAACAAAGGTTTTTTAAAGACCATCACCATATGAGACATTGGTGACAGACCTTAAAGGTTTGTCACAGGCATGAAGCGTCATAAAAAATTCATTGGAATGATCAATGATGACAAACATTTATTGACCGTCACCAAAAGTAACCAAAAATATGAATGGTGGCGGTCAATAAAATGTCATCACTAGAAGTGTCACTAAAGAGAGAATTAGTGATGGGACTTTAACAACCCTCACTAAAAGTGTCATCAAAGAGAGAATTAGTGACGGACTTTTAACGAACCTCACCAAAAGTGTCATTGAAAATGGCTTTGGTGACAAACCTTAAAGGAACATCACTATATACACTTACAACAACGCTTTTTTAAAGACCATCACCATTTGCGACATTGGTCACGGAACTTAAAGGTCCATCACAGGCATGACCCTCACCAATGAACTTTTTTCTTGTAGTGACCATAATATTAATTTCATGAACAAGAATCATTACAGAATTATCTATCATAATTCACATTAGATTACATACATTCCTTCTAACTATTTAGCATTCATAACAATAATATTTTACAATTTCCACAAACACATTCCAAAATTTACTACTAAAATAAATACTTAATGAATAATCTTAAACTTACTCATACTTATATCAAATTATTTGTTCACTTAAAATAAAATAAATATAAATTTATTTCAATTTTATATAAAAATCTATCCTAATATTTTTTTAGATAACTTAAAATCTCTCTAAAATTATATGTTATTTAACCAATAATCTACACTTATTTTAAGCATTCAATATTCTCATTTATTTAATAACATAAATTTTATTGCCATATATAAAATAAAAATTCTCGTTATTCTTTTTTACTTTAGCAATAGTAAACACCTGACACTTATAAATACTAAAGACATAGAGTCATGCATCTTATAATGGGTAGACTTGATTTCCTATGAAACTTGAATGAACTAGAGGTAAAGATTTATTATCTGTGGCTATGTTGTTCTTAGATTAATGCCATGTGCCACAACTTGAGCTAAAAGTCACACTCCAAACAAGAGAGCAAATGGAGTTAAAAACAAATTTATATCCATTCCAAGGCAAGGAAAAATTAAATCCTCCTTTTTCATTGCTTATAGGTTTATTAATCCAATTATGCCACATGCTTCACATCATGGTTCATTGCCCATTGAAATTGAAATAAAAAGAGCCCTGTAGTATGTATGTCTACCTAAGGTTACTCAATTTGCTAAGAAAACATATTTTCGATCGCTCTATCAATCTGTATATTTTGAATGATATGTCCTGAAAATTAATTCTTAGTGGTTCTCTACATTCTTTTTTATAGAAGAAAAAAGATCTTATACCTTTCTATTCATATTAAATCATAGATAACTTATGGTTTTCATTTTACATGGATATATTACAGTTCCATTTTACCATGATCATGATATTAGCTTCATCTAAAACACTAGTAGCCTACTAATCTTGGTTTGAGGAGAACAATTACCAAAACCATTGACAATATATTACAAAAACTGACATAATCCTATGCCAGGTCCAAGGATCCTTACTACTATGATGGGTCCTTTTTTGTTGTTTAAAATGATCAAAATTTCCTTCTATCTTTCCATTAATTAATATTATATTTCAATAACATTCTAATTTTTCTTCAATTTCTTTTTCCATTTTTTTTGGCAAGGGCTCTCTATTGAGCAACATTCAAATTTGAAGGGATGGTCTTAATTTCAAATGGAAAAACACCTACTCATATAACCTGTTAAATATGAAAGGTTATGAAAACTATTATACTAAATCCATTATAACACTTATGGTCATATAGAGGGGAAGTGTTGGAGGTTGCATCTAAAGCTCAACTCGAACAACCAAAACAATCGTGCTAAGAAGAAAAATGTCATCGCCATAGATTCAAGTAATTAGCTTGAAAGAATCTCATATTTAGATGAGAAGATTGTATATGCATCAATGGAAAAGGGGATGACTCTAAGTAGCCTTCAAAAACAAGAAGAGAAGGAAATGACGACACTCTTCCACATAAAGACACAAGTCAAGAATACTAAAATTGAAGCTTTATTTGACTCATGATCATAGGAGAATATGATAGCAATAAATATGGTCTTGAAATTGGAACTAAAGAATCATGACTATCCTAGCCCATAACCATTAGGATGCATCAACATGGAGGAAAAGATAAAGGTAAAAAATATTGCAGATAATGAAATTTACTATAGTGTTAATTTTATTGATGAAGTAGAATTAGATGTAGCTTAAATTTATGTATGTGGAGTTATATTTGGAATTCCCTATATGTACATGTGGGATACAATCGTCATGAAAATAGCCTTCTATTACCTCATCAAAGATTGGAAAACCTTAACCATTGAAAAAAGTAGGAAAAAATCCAAAATATTGTTGGTAAGTGTCAACTAAGCCAAGAAACTAATTAGTTCCATTAAGAAGTACATTTTTATATCTTTAAGAGAAAAACATATTGTAGAAGTGTTAGTGAGAGCAATTTCATCCCTGAAGCAGTTTGTTAAGGAACAAAAACAACACTTGGAAACGTTTCTATAGGCACACAAGGGTTTGCTCTAGAAGCCTAAAGGGCTACCACTGAAGAGGGAAGTGGAGCATGATATCTAGTTTTTTAAATACTCTCCGTTTCCAGACATTAAGCTGTATAAGTAATCATTTATAAAGACAAATGAGGTGAAGAAGTAGTTGTAACAACTATTGGAATATGGCAGTATACGACCAAGTACCTCACCATGGGGGTCACCCATTATAAGTGCGCCGGAGAGAGATGTGACTTAGTGGATGTGCACTGGTTATGAGGTTCTAAACAAAATTATTCTTAAGAATGGGTATCCCTTGCCGAGGATAAATGATCTATTGAATTAGTTGCAATAAGATAAATAGTACATCGGGCTAGGCTTGAGGCCAGGGTATCACCAGGTTTGAGTCAATGAAGAGGATACCTATAAGATCACCTTCAAAACGAGAAAAGGTTTGTATTATTGGTTAGTTATGATATTATGGAATGAAAAAACTACATTCATGAGGTTAATGAATGATATAATTTCCCTTTTATAGGTTAATTTTTTATTATTTATTTGGATGATTTACTAGTATATATTGCTACCTTAGAGGAGCACATCACACATTTCATGCAGGTGTTAGAGACTTTAAAGAAGCACTAATTGTTGGTACATCCCGAGTGTTATTTTTCATAATAGTCTTTGGTTTATCTGGGATATGTGATAGGTGGAGGAGAGTGGAAGATAGATCCTACTAAGATGGGGCTCATCATGAAGTGGTCAGTACCTACTAAATGTTTTTGAGGTTAGGAGTTTTTTTGAGGCAGCATAGTTCTTGAGAAAATTCCTAGACTCAATTTTCAATAGTAGCAACAACACTGCACATCATAACATCAAGTGGTAAGAGTTTAAAGTGAGGAAAATGTCAACAAAGGGCCTTTGAGATGTTAAAGAATAAGACTAGTCAAGCATTGGTTGTAGTGTTAGCAAACCTACAAAATCCATTCGAAGTGGAAACATATATAAGTGGGCATGCTATGGGTGCAGTATTGATGCTAATTAATTAAATTGAAAAAAATACAATTCCATACAAATGTAAAATAAAATTAAAACAAGAACCCACCATATTAATACTAGAAATCTATTATAAAATAATAAATCAATATAAATCTATTTTAACCAAGATTTTTTATGCACTGGTAAATTATGCTTATATTTCTTTTAATCCCTCTCAATGTTCAACAAATCTTGGACTAAATAAAATCTATGATAATATGTATATGAACCCCAATAACAAATAACTTTGGTTAGTAGGTAAAAAAATAGCCCTACCACTACATTATGTCTTGTATAAAAACAAGCAGTGAAATTTGGATTTTGAATGTGCACACACTTGATAAGTGATGAAAGTTCCATGATAGTAGTATCAAATATAGATGAAGTGATTTTATCGCCATAAGAAACAAATAGATGATGTAGAGTCTTTAATGAAGCACATGACACATTAGTTTTATCACCATAACCAACACTTGGGTGATTCAAAGTCCAGGTGATGAAGGTTTCCTTTATGCTCATGACAACTGAACCCAGATAACAAAACTAGCAATAATAGAGAATTCCTAACATGATGATCAAGAATGAGTAGTGATTAAGTATGTTTATGAAATCCCAAATCATTTTGTCTCCTTATTCTTATCATGTTTGCAAGTGACTGTGCTCATGAAAAAACAAAAAGAAACAAAGTGGTTTTAATATAGTAACAATATTGTTGGACTAATTTGTAAGAATGAACAATATTGAAGTTTATTTTAGCATGAATTAAAATCTTCTCATTAACTTGTGTGCCTTTATATTCAGTACTGCCTAACAATGCAATTTGAAATATTTCTATACATTTGTAGCTAGAGATGCCAAAAATAGAGTTGATCATTTGTTCTTGTTCTTTAAATCATGTCTACACATGACTATGGTCACTACACTAATTATGATATATCTAAATTATGTTTCTTTAAAATAGCTAAGTTTCATTGTTGGTTATTGCATATGAAATATGATGAACTAAAAATTAAATGAGTTATAGTTGTCAATTATGCCAAAAGTTATAAGGGGATACACTACTATATACGAAATAAGCTAGGGTTTTCAGTTACATTGAAAGTATTGAGGATATTCCCTATTGATTAGAGTTGTTGAAGAGAATTGTTTTTACATATTTTCGATGAGTGAGGAATAATATGTAGAGCGAGGTCATAAATGAGAGAAGCCACACCAAAATGGTTTCATTTCCATCCCTTTTTTATTAAAAATAATTTGGTAAAAGTTCGAGAGAAGTCATGCCGAAATGGTTGCATTTTCATCCCTTTTGTATTAAAGAGAATTTTGTAAAAGTTCTTATGATAGGGTGTGTAGTATTGTTGAGTGATTTCTTGCTATATGGAAGTGATCTGGAATACATTAAACCATGGGTAGAGAAAATGTAACCCTTGAGAGGTTTAGTTGATCATTATTGTCTTCAAAATAACAATGAATCTAATCTACTCTATAGGGGACATGCATAGCATGGAAATATATTTGTATGTCCTAGGTACAAAATTGATGGTACAAGTGAAAAGGAGCCAACTTTTAAATCATATAATGCTCTACAATAAATTATAGTTGTTTGGAAAAAACAAAGATGGATATCTTGAGATTAATTTCCTCTATGGAATACATTCTTTAAATATTAATTTTCTCTCTCAACATTTGGGATAAACTTTCTAACGAATTTTTGGTCATTACATATTGTACAAAAAACGAAACAAGCATGGACCAAAAAACAAAACTCTTTAAAATCACACAAACTATTTTGACCAAAAAAACTTTATATTAAAATTTTTAAACAAATAAATTCAATTAAAAGGGTACATTATCTCACTCCCCGTATGGTTAAGGGAGCAAACTAAAATGTTTCCATAAATTTTATTTTCAAAATCTTTAAACCTTATAATCAAAGAAAAAAAACCCATAATAATATAACTCAAATGGGAAGAAAATTAAATACATGCAGTGGCTTTAGTTTATTTAACATATTGGAAATGCATAAATTAACAATACAAGAATTAGTTTGCTGCAAATTCATAAATTAACAATACACGAATTAAAGGAACATATTTTGAACATAAATTTAAAAAAGAAGTTTATCTCATTTTGATTTTTGAGTTGTAAATAATATTAAATTAGACAATCTAACTTATAGAGGTTGTGATTTTTTTGTTTAAAATATATTTTTGAATGCAGAAATGAATTCAATACCATGAAAAACTTATGGATACTTAAATTCTACATATTAAACAATCTAAACTCAAGTTTGAAAAAAAATGGGTTAAAATTAATTAGGAAAAATGACTTGAAAAATATATTAATTACACTCTTTATTATACATGTCGTAGCATGGTATAAGGCCTTCATTTTTTCCTCTAACTGGGTATTAGTTTGTATTTGACCAAAAAATTATGTCTCTTATCCATAATTTAACATAAGGAATTCAATCTCTATTATTATTATTATTATTATTATTATTATTATTGAAATTTATTTATTTGTAAGGTGAGGGCTATTTAATAACTTCCATTTCTATTAGTTACTAATTTTTTGTTTTTAGTTTTATTACATTTTTATTTAACTTTTTGATTTTTTCTTTTTCTTTTTCTATTATCTCTATTTTCATGAATTATTATATTAAAAGCATATTTTAATAAATTTAATTATAGACAATTATATGTATTAGTAGAAATAAAACACACATATAGATATATGTATTTTTATATAAACAATATTAGTTAATCATATTTCTTAATTTTTGGTGATGTCATTCAACAACATAACATTTTATTAGTTTTATTTTGGTGATGAATTATTTGCCTTTGTTATTTTTTTGTTTCATTAAGCTATATTTAAGCTAAGCAGCAAGTACTAGCTATTATGTAGCCCTTCTTAAATTAATATTGAAAATGAGTAAACATATAACTTCATATCAATAAAGACATGTGGTTTTCAATTAAAAAAATAAAAAAATTAAAAATTAAATTAAACTTAAAAGAGTAATTCTATTGGTAAACGAAGACAACAACCAATTATATTGAATGCGTTCAGATAGAAATAGAGAAATAAAATGAGCTCTCTATGGTCACTGCTTCCTTCTCTAGTGACCTTGTAATATTAATGAAAGATAGCAGAAACCATAGGACCACAAAGGGTCTAGGCCAGTAATATTAATGGCTTACAACAGAAAGCAGAGGGCCACCAAGGTTTTGTTCCAATATTACATAAAGTAGTTATTGCCTAGTATCAAAGGTATCACCTTAAATTCAAGGGTGAACATTAAAAATTTAAGAAAAACCAACTGCTTTTTTGTACTGATGGGGATAGTTGATGTGGATGTGGAGTTAATTCCTTGAAAATCATCTCAAGCTTTTTCATTAAGAAAACCCAATTGGTTTGCACTGATGTGAAATAATTTCATGAAAATAATCTCAATTTCTTTATTTTTTTTATAGACATTGTGGCTAGGGTTGGAATTTCAAAACAGACACACTAATTAAATTTGATGGTTTTTACACCTCCCCACCAGTATCCAAAATTTGAAGAAAAAAACATGACGGTTTTGCAATTTTCTTACCTGTATTTGGTAGGCAAATAACCCCATGATGGGCAATTTTCCTGTCAATTTCCATTCCTGGTTGTGGTTAATTGTGATCCACTCCTCTAATGGTGAATGAAACTTCTTCTGAGATAACAAGGGAGGGAATATTTATGTTTTTTTTTGGGAAACAAATGAGGTTGTGCTGTGGTGTATATATATGGGTGCCTTGGAATGAATAGTTCCAAGTTCTTCTATCACCTCTTCTTCTATCACATTTGTATTTGCAACAAACTTTGTTGTAGTTGCATTGGATGTGTTTCATCTTCAGTATGTCAATGTTTGTGTGGTTATGACTATGTGTTGGGCTCCTCTGTTTCTTTCTATATTGTCTATATGTTGTGGGTCTATATTATTCAAATTTAAATTTTATTTCTTCGATATGGATCAAGAAGAGTCGAGTTATTTCATCATTTGCAAATGTAAGGAATTTCAGTAAGAGTGCTTCATCTTATGTAGGGAATTTCATTGTATTTCTTGTTATCGATGTCTACGTGACTGTGACTCTTTGCTTTGTGTGTCATTCTGTTTTGTGTGCCTTTTTGCTTTGTGTCTTTCATTGACTGTGACTCTATGCTTTTAAATCTAATCAACGAGAAGGGATTCTTTTAAATCTATGTTTTGTTGACTTGTTTGATGTCATGAATGGAGGTATTTATAGTGGAGAGGAGGGTATTAGAGAGCCTTAATAGTGATATTTGTTGCAGCTATTGTGGAGTAATAAATAAGGTATGTTTTTTATGATTATTTCAGTGTCTTTTCATTAGAACTTACAAGCCTTTTTGCATCATGAACTCGGAAAATGATAAAGAATTGTAATAAAAAATGTGAGATTAATATGCAGGATGAAAATGCTGACAATTGTCATTTCCTTATGCAGGAAGGAGAAAAAACGAGAAGTTACCGTTCCAAAGGAAAAGACAGGGATGGGTTAACCGTTGTCCCCTTGACAAGAGACTGCATGCAAACAAGATCAAAGTGAATCAACGCGGGAAAGGAAGTGGAGATATCAGCTCGGTGCAGGAAAGAAAAGAAATGACTAAGGACTAACGGTTTGGTGAATCCCTTAGGATCCTTGATCCTAAGGGATAGCTGTTTTATCTATTTCTGCACTTAGATATCTCCATCGTCACCCTTAAAAAAGGGGCATCACTGTTAGCTCAGGGGGGACATGTTGTTATGCTTTTATGTAATTTCTTTTAAGATCAAAACTTTGATCATCGTGTCTCACTAAGAACTGCTCTACTGTAATATTACTTGATGCATTAATACAAATTTGGTTACTATTTCATCTTTGAGTCTAGAATAACTTCAAGCGGTGTACCCCTAGAGGCTAAGGGCCCTGCCCTAGAGGACACTTTCTCTTGTACCATTATGCTTGGTTTTTGCATGGTTTGCTTATCAACGTGATTTGGTGTGGACATAATACCGCTACTCTTTACAGAATATGGCTGTTGTTCCATTACAGAGCCTTTGTGTTGTGCACTTGTTCATTAACATTACAGAATTCATCTTGGAAGTTTTGTTCTTTGTGATTGTTGGATTCATGAATAATGTTGTTCTATCTTGAAATGCAATCGTATTCCTTCTAATTGAGGTGATAACTGGATCAGATTACCATTTAAGTGTGTTGTGTGTATATATGGTTTTCAGTGCTATTCCATAATGTATCAGTAATCAGTGTTGTTGCATTTGTGTGTGTTATTAAATCCATCCTTAAAGAGTGAAGGATTGTCATTTGATTCTTGTAGATTGTGATTAATGCATTTGATCTGATACGCTAAGATGTTACTATTTGTTAGACTTAGTTGATGTTCTATTTCTTAACTGTTGTTCCATTTCAGACTTGCTGTTCCATTTCAGATTTGCTGTTCCATTTTAGATTTGTTGTTCCATTTCAAATTCACTGATTTCTTAATTGTTGTTCCATTTCTTATCTGTCATTCCATTTCTTGTTATTGGTGTGAAGAACGATCTCAGGCTGTAGTGAGAATTGACATCTACTGTGCGGCTCCTAGACCCACGATCTGTTCTCTGATTTCCTTTTCCATCAGTTTCCAAAGGGATGGGTTATTGCTACCGAACCATTGACTGATAAATTGCTTAGTCTTCTAAATGAGTGATTTAACCTTTTGAAGTAGTTAAGTTGTAAAAAAGCATCCATTTACTCTTGTATTTTCAAACACTGTGCTACTAGCATTACTCTGGAAAATGATAGCCTTAGACTCAGACACTCTTTGAAATAACAAAACATTCCCGGATTGACATATTAATGTGAGGTAATTAGAGGTGAAAGAGACCCTTTTTATAGCTCCACATTTTGGCGTTGTTGCCGGGGAAAGAGTGTAGCCATTTGTTCTTTTTTTTTTTCAGAGTAGTCTAGGAACTTGCTAGGGAAGAATTGGGTTTTGAAAACGGAAGTTAAGAACCTATGTGTGGAGCATGTAAAAGCCCTGCTCCTCTGCTCGCTTTCCTGCAAATTTGCTGTTGTTTTGTTTGAGTAGGATTTAGCAGTTAATTTGAGTGCATGACTAAGCAGAAAAAGCCAGAAAAAAATTCCAAACCTCTGCCCAAGCCAAAGAAAGCGAATGGGCCGGTGACCCTTGGCTGATCAACCTTCATAGACAAATCTACAGGAAAGCAGAATCTTAGCCCTCAGTCGGACCCAAGAAATTTATTTCTAAACAACCTACTAGTTCCCTTCAGGCCACAGGTTCACCATCTGTAGCCTTCATTGAGGTGCATAGTCAAACTGAAGAGCAGGACTTTCAAGAAAATTAAAACTCTACTCCAAAACTATTGCAGGAAGGGAATTTTAGTAATCTTTGTGAAGGAGGAGGAGAGACAGGGGAAACCGAGGAACCGAGATCTCCTCTTGAGACAACTCAGCCATTGAACAACCCAGACAAAGGAAGTGCTGCAAAAATCATCTTTGAAGAAACTCAAACTCCTCAGACAATAGGCACTCTCATTATCTAAAATAGAGGAAGTGTTATTAAAGTCATTCATGTTAAATCCATTCCCTCTCAACCTAGGAATACTCTCCTAGATATCCCAGAAGGTTATTGGCATATATTCGACCCAATGGCTCAAAACCAGCCAAACAACTAAACCTCTACATCACAATACCCCATAGTGGATTCTGCAGCAAATGCACCTATGAAAGCAATCCCTCTTCAACATATCGCTACATTCCACGGTCTTACACCAGAAGACACAGATGCATTATTATTTGAATTTGATGTGCTGTGTAGGGGATATGATTAAAACACCGACCCCCAGAAACTGAAACTGTTTCCCTCTACGCTAAAAGGGGCTGCTTTAAGATGGTTTATGGGATTAGGTGGTGGGGTTATAAATAACTGGGATCACATGAAAGAATCGTTTCTAAAAAAATATCAGGACTATTGTAGGTCTAGAGAACTGAAAGACGAAATATTCCAGATGATAGCTAGACCAAACAAAACATTAGAGGAGTATGTGGAACGTTTCTAGTATAATCTACAAAGATCTCCTTATGCATCACTGTTTTTACCTGATAATGTGTTGAAAACAACATTAGTAAGGGGCATGAAGGAACAACGGATCGAAACATTAAACATTACGGGAAAAGGAGATTTATCAAGAAAATTTTGCTGACATTATTGATTTATGTATCAGGATCTTGAGAGGCAGCACAAGAGTAAAATCGACAGAACATGATCGGTTTGTAAGAGATAATAAAATCTTGATAGAAGGAGTAATGCATGTATAAATTGGAAATTTATTGCAAAATTTTAAAACTGATATAATAGGGACACTAACTACAGAACTTGATATTATGCAGGCCAGGCAGAAGCAAATGGAGGCAGAATAGAATTTGGCAATCTTCTGTCCCAGATGCAGGAAGAAGCATAGCCATAAGGAGTGTCCACTGGATGCAGTCCAAACATGCACCATCTGCACAAAAGATGACCTTACGGAGAGCTGTCCCTCACTTCCTGGATTGAAAGCAGTATACAAGGAAGCAGAAGAAGAGCGATAATCGGTGTATTTTATCAACCAGTGTCGTCCGTGGTAGCCGCGACAATCTGGTATGTTTCGAGACCCAACTTCTTCTTTTTAGCCTTCGCAGTATAATCCTCAATAGTATAACATGTGGCAAAGTCAACTCCAACCCCCATTTCCAAACTGGTCACCACAGTTGTTTCCTTCCTCACACCTGTGGCTAAATCAGGCAAGCCAATCTGGTTGGCCGAATCTTCCTTATACCCCACCACATTGGCAAAGTAACCCATACCCACCACAATGTACTCCCCCTACTTCACAAATTTCATCCTGGCAAACAAACTGGCAGAGACCAATGCACTAGCCAGTAGGAACTATTCCTCTCCCTCAACCTACACTGCCAGCCTTACAGCAAAATCCCCAGTCTAATCTGAGACCGCAACTCCTAGCCCAACCCAACCCCAATCCAAATAACAGACCGGTCCAGTCTCTTCAAATCATAGAAACACCAGAATTGGGAGCCGATCTGAGGGAGTGTAATGATCTTCAGTTAAGATCTGGGCGTATTATTGAAACCGAGGGAGATAAGACAGTTCAGGCTGAAAATAAGTTACCTAGAGAACATCTGTCACAAGAAGAGGATGTGAATAAACAACAAACTCATAATCAAGAAACCACATCCTCTCCCCCATTTCTAGAATGATTAGTCATACCCTGACGTATACAATATCCTGATTTCAACATTCTGGGAGAATTACAAAATTTGTACATAAAAATTCCATTCCTCCAAGCCATTCAAAACATCCTGATATACGAAAAAACTATCAAAGGATTGTGCATAAAGAAACCAAGGAGGAATATAACAAATAATCCAAGAGTCGAAGTAGTCGGCACTCTATCTGACTTATTATCAAGAAAAGATACACCCATTAAATACGAAGACCCAGAAAACCCAATAGTAACTATCCAAATTTATGGTCAGACCCTGTCCAATGCCTTAGTTGATCTAGGAGCTGCAATCAATATCTTAACAACCACTACTTGCCAAAATCTAGGCATTACATCTGTAGAACCCACCTCTACCTTACTAGAATTCGCTGACCGATCTGTGGTTAGGCTAGAGGGCACACTACATGATGTCATAGTCTCTATTGACTCCTGGGAATATCCAACCAATTTTTTGATAATAAATCCCAAAACCCAACTTGATATACATCCATTGATTTTAGCTATACCTTGGCTCGCCACTGCTGATGCCTATATTGGCTGTCAACAAGGAAATATGATCATAACCAGGGGAACAAATATCAAGAACTTAGTTCTATATCCTCCAGCGCAGCCAAGTGTCACAATAGTCAAAACTAATAGGCACCTTGTATCATACCTTACTGATAACATTAGATCTCCATTAACTATAAAAGAGGCACTTGATTTCAAAGACCAAACATAAGACAATGCCATTAATAATTTCATTAGTCAAATTGAACTCACATCCCACACACAATGTCATATGATAAAAACAACATTTGATAATGAATTAGAAGAAGATCCTCTGAAAGATACACATGATCATACAATACCTGTCACTTCTGTTGCAAATAGTAGAATTGTGGAAACAGAACCAGGAAAAACCTTAAACATTAATGCTAGCCTCACATCCGAACAAGAAATGAAGCTCATCCATGTGTTAAGGAAATATAAAGAAGCATTTGCATGGGACTACCCTGATATGAAAGGAATTGACCCCCAGTTATGTACACACCACATCTACATAGAGAAAGATGCAAGACCTGTTCAACAGCCTCAAAGGAGACTAAATCCTCATCTAAAAGATGTGGTAAAAGCTGAACTTCAAAAACTTTTAGATGTCAATTTTATCTACCCTATCTTTGATAGTAAATGGGTCTCTCTGCTTGTGGTAGTACCAAAAAAGAATAGGAAATGGAGAATCTGTGTGGACTACAAAGAGCTAAATAAAGCAACACAAAAAGACCACTTCCCTCTCCCATTCATCGACCAAGTATCAGACACTTTGGCAGGAAATAAATTATTTTCTTTCTGGGATGGCTTTAGTGGATACAATCAGATACAGATTGCCCCTAAAGACCAACACAAAACTACTTTTACTTGTCCTTGGGGAACATTTGCCTACCGAGTTTTACATTTTGTCTTATGCAATGCTCCTGCCACATTCCAAAGGGATATCCTTAGCATTTTTGTAGACTTAATAAATGAAGGACTTGAAGTATATATGGATGAATTTACACCATATGGAGATGATTTCGATCCAGCACTAGATGCACTAGAAAAAGTCCTACAACGCTACATTGCTACGAGGCTTTGTTTAAGCCGCGAAAAATGTTATATGATGATGATGGAAGGCCTTATTCTAGGACACTATATTTCAGTAGCTGGCATTCATGTAGACCCAGCCAAAATCCAAATACTTTTGCTTATCCCCACTCCTACCACTCAAATAGGGGTACGCAGTTTTCTTGTATTTTCTGGTTATTACAGGAGGTTTATAGAACATTATTCACATATTGCTACACCTTTGTATGCACTAACTGGTAACGTCGATTTTCTTTGGACAGAAAAATGTGAACGTGCTTTCAAGGATCTGAAGAAGCTCGTATCCACAGCCCCAATCCTTCGAGGACCAAATTGGGATTTTCCATTCCAGATATCATCTGATGCCTCAGATACAGCCATTGGAGCGGTCCTTGGGCAAGAAGAGGATAGAAAACTATATGCAATTTATTACATTAGCAAAAATTTATCCCTTGTTGAATTAAACTACACTGTTACTGAAAAGGAATTTCGAGCTGTAATACATGCTATCAATAAGTTCAGACATTATATTACTGGATATCATGTTATCTTGTACACAGATCATTCTTCCATAAAGTATTTAGCAAACAAGCCTATCACAAATGGTAGAATAACTAGATGGTTGATTTTATTGCAGGATTTTGATATTACGATCAAGGATCGACCTGGAAAATAAAATCCTGTAGCCGATTTTCTTTCAAGAACACCAAACCCAATTGATGCAGCAGCAGTTGAAGATCAATTTCCAGATGAGCATCTATTTGTTGTGGCTATTCAAACACCCTGGTATGCTGATGTTTCCAATTTCCTAACAGTAGGTAAAATACCAAAGCATCTAACCCCTAATGAGCGGAAACAGATTGTTCAGCAGAGTACTCAATTTTCTTGGATTGGGGATTATTTGTTCCACACAGGGTCAGACATGCATATCAGGAGATGCGTTCAAGAGAATGAAATCTTTCACATTTTGAAATCCTGCCATGATGGACCATGTGGTGGACATTTCGCCGATCGTAGAACTAGACATAAAGTGTTACAAACAGGGTATTGTTGGCCCAGGATTTTAAAAGATGCAAAGAAATTTGTCCAAGCCTGTGACAGTTGCCAGAGAGTAGGACTCCCTAGTCAGTCTGATGAGATGCCTATGAAACCACAGTTAGTCATCGAACCATTCGAGCGATGGGCTCTTGATTTCCTTAGACCAATCAACCCATCATCAAACCAGAAAACATATATTTTGGTGGCAACAGAATATGTCACCAAGTGGGTTGAGGCAGAGGCATTGCCAAGAGCTACAGAGGACTCTGTCATGCAGTTCCTGTTCCATCTATTTGTACGTTATGGCCTTCCAAGAGAGGTAATTACAGACGGTGGACCACAGTTTTCTGGGAACAGAATAGCTGTAACACTCAAAAACTATCATGTCCAGCATAAAATCACTACCCCATACCACCCACAGGCAAATGGGGAGGTAGAAAGAAGCAATAAAATAATAGAAGCAATGCTAATGAAAAACATTGCATCACATAGACGTGATTGGGCTGCCAGACTACCTGAAGCATTGTGGGCTTACAAAACAACATGGAGAAGTACCACTGGTTACTCACCTTATCAGCTAGTGTTTGGAAAATAACTCATTTTCCCCATAGAATTCAAAATCCAAACATTACAAATAGCACAGGAAGTTGGCTTAGATCTAATTGAAGCATAGATTAATCAGCTACAACAGATCAATGGGTTGGACGAAATTAGGCTCTCTACACTTCAAAAAACTGTTCTGATTCAGCAGCAGCGAGTTAAATGGCATGATGCTCTCATTAAAAATAAAGTCTTCCATGAAGGAGACTGGCCTCTTTTTACGACTTCAGGTTTCAGGACTTCCCTGGGAAACTCCAGACTCGTTGGTTGGGACCATACGTAATCCAGAAGGTACATGACAATGGTACCCTTACTCTAATCACTATTGATGGTTCTGGATATGCCTTCAAGGCAAATGACCACCAAGTTCGTCTCTATCGAAAACCACTCACTCGGGAGTCCTTCTACCAGCGGCTACGCTGAGACGCAGATATGGAGATTTTGGGGGAGGAA
The DNA here is from genome assembly GCA_000404065.3 of Pinus taeda. NCBI lineage: Eukaryota > Viridiplantae > Streptophyta > Pinopsida > Pinales > Pinaceae > Pinus > Pinus taeda. The sequence goes on from APFE030681065.1 coordinate 156,689, forward strand.
GAGAAGTCTTCCTCACGTGTAATTCATTAAGGAATTTACTTCTTTTTACAGTTTGTACATAATTTATTTTCTGCATCATTTTTGTACATATTTTTGAATCAATGTTTTGATCTTACTATTTCTGTTGTTCCTTTTTTTAAAAGAACATCATTTTCTTCTGGCTGTCCCTTTTTCAAAAGAACAACGCCCGTTGGATCAGCCATCATTTTACTGTAATTTAGGTTCTTTTTCTTTATTTTTGTCTTCTATTGTTCCTTTTTCAAAGGAACAACATTTTTTTATTTTTGTTGTTCCTTTTCCAAAGGAATGAAATTTGTGTGTTTTTATTGTTCCTTTTCCAAAGGAACAACATTTTCGATTTCTGTTGTTCCTTTTCCAAAGGAATGACAATTGTGTGTTTTTGTTGTTCCTTTTCCAAAGGAACATCATTTCGATTTCTGCTGTTCCTTTTCCAAATGAACAACATTTGTGTGTTTTTGTTGTTCCTTTTCCAAAGGAACAACATTTTCGATTTTTGTTGTTCATTTTCCAAAGGAATGAAATTTGTGTATTTTTGTTGTTCATTTTCCAAAGGAACAACATTTTCAATTTCTACTGTTCCTTTTCCAAAGGAACGACATTTGTGTGTTTTTGTTGTTCCTTTTCTAAAGGAACAACATTTTCGATTTTTTTTGTTCCTTTTCCAAAGGAACAACATTTTCGATTTCTATTGTTCCTTTCAACATTTTCAATTTTTGTTGTTCCTTTTACAAAGGAATGACATTTTTGCGTGTTTTGTTGTTCCTTTTCCAAAGGAACAACATTTTCAATTTATGTTGTTCCTTTTCCAAAGGAACGGCATTGGTGTGCTTTGTTGTTCCTTTTCGAAAGGAACAACATTTTTGATTTCTTTTGTTCCTTTTCCAAAGGAATGGCACCTGTGTGTTCTGTTGTTCCCTTTCCAAAGGAACGGCATCTGTGTGTTCTGTTGTTCCTTTTCCAAAGGAACAATGTTTTCCATCTTTGTTGTTCCTTTTTCAAAGGAACGACATTTGCGTTTTCTGCTATTCCTTTTCCAAATGAACAAAATTTGTGGACTTTTGTTGTTCCTTTTCCCAAAAGGAACGCCACTTGCATGCTTTTTCTCTCCCTGTGAAAAAACTTGTTCCTTTTGTTGTTCTAAATTAAGGATGCTTATTGTTCCTGTTCTTTCAAGTCTTTTACAATAGAGCTATGCACTTATGCAATGGATACAAAATCACAACATACTGAAATCAGTCAATCATAAATTGCTATATTTATAAGAAATTATCCTGAATTGGTAAGAGGACGGAAGGAAGTACATGCTTATTCACCATCTTTTGTTGTCATTGTTCTACTAATTCTTCTCTGATTGGTTATCTCTATCATGTTGGTCCCTTTTAATCCTATTTGATTATTATTTAGGAATAAGAGCAAAGGGTTTATATCTTCCTATTGGAATGTTAAGGCTTCTTCCACCATTCCTACTCTTAAGGAGTGTTGAACCACCCTTTGTGTACAAATAAGGAAAGTACTTTATGAAAAAGAAAGAAAAAAGAGAAAACATGACTTATAAATTTTAAAATGCAGGATAGGGGGTCTCATTAAGAGCCGGCCTACCATGATCATGAGGATAAAAGCGAGGTGGCATTCCCACTATGGCCACCACACCAAAGATATGGTCCAAAAGGTATATCAAATAAACAACCCTTGGAATAAGAGGTCTCATCATGAGCCAGCCTGCCCACTTTTCGTTCCTTCCTCATTAATGGCATTATGGCTAACTAGTCACCAAGCCAGCATAATGACCTACATTTTGACATTACACAACATTTCCTAAGCATACACAAAGGATCATGGTTCCATGGGTGAAATAAACAACTCTGCCAAGGTTATGAACACCTTTCGGCAGCAGAACATTGTTAATGGTATTGAAGTCACATTATTTACACCAATACGTAAATTATTAGCACCCTTGTGTTTATTATGCCTTAGTAATCAATTATATATTATTTCCCAAACCATACAACGCATGAATATATATTATCACCAATCATGACAGATCAATTGACAATGACTGCATGAGACTCTCTATTTATGGAAAATGTCTTATCCCCAACCTTCCATCATATCACCACAGTCTCTTACGTATTAAGCGATGCAACTCTACACCTCAATTTTGGTAATTTGCTACTTTTTTAAACATGGCATATTGCCATACGCTGTTCCTTAAGGTCTCTATTCCAGAACGGGCGCTACCCCTTTATTTGACGGATGGGACAGCCTATCACATTGTGGGGGGGAGGTTAGCCTCATCATTCCCTGGATTACATGTTAGCTCAGTATTCGGGAAGTTGTGTACTCGGGTATAACACAGCTCAACTGTAAGCTATTTCTTTTTATCTTTTTTCTTTCTGCATGACTTGTTGTTCAAAGCCATTTCCATTGTATACTCTGCAGCATTAGAGTTTGAACAAGTCTTGTGTCTGTCAGCCTCCATGTGTTTCAACAGCGCGAACAATTGCTGTGCCATTGAGATTTTACAGTGAAACCATGGTAGGAAGATTGATTCGGAGAGAGCCGCAAGTGTTAACAGTCTCTGCTGCTGCCCGGGAAATCCTGGCAAGAGCAGGATGGATGACTTATCTCAACTGCTTGTAGGAGTCTAACGAGACTGTGGCAATTGAATTCTTGTAGAACTTGCAAGAGGATCACTCCATAGTGAGGGGGAGACACATAGCAGTCATCGACGACATAATCGCAGAAGTCTCGGGACTACTAGCCACTGGACCTGTATGGGTGTTAAAGAAGGAGACATTGCAGAAGATTATAGAAATCTTCCACGATGAGGGCCAGAGCCTGAAAATTAGAGGAAAGGGGGTTCTTCCAGCAGCACTAGGAGAGTCGTGGGCAGAATTGGCGAAGACCATTCAAAGCTACATCACCTGTGAGGGCAGAAAAGATGTGGTAAGACCACGACATCTTGAACTCTTAGCTGTACTAAAACAAAAAATTTATATAAATTTACCTGCATTATTGAATTTATTACTTCATGACGTTGCACGGAGCATAAAAAAGGCACAGCACATAGAGTCAGTTGTTAGTCATCGTGGGCTGATTCGGTTGATAGTTACCCATAGCCTCACCCAGCAGCAGAGCAGTTGGGAAGAGCTAATTGCCATAATAAATGGGGGATTGACCACACCATCCCCAAAACGTAAACATGCCATTAGTACACTCGAGCGTCCAAAAAAACGAAAACATGTCAACAGCACACCCGACCGTCCAGAAAAGCGTAAATAGGCGACCAGCACACCCGAGCGGCCAGAAAAACGTAGGAAATCGGTCTGGCTAGCATGGCTACAAGGGGGGTTGGAGAAGCCCCAAGAAATCACCATCCAGCTGATAGGAATAGAATATGAGCAACCCCCATGGCCAGAAGAGGAAGACAATGAGAAAGAAATGCAGGAAAAGGAGGAAGAAGAAAAAGAAGAAGAGGCAGAGCAATCTAAAGAGGAGGAAGAAGAAAAAGAAGAAGAGGTAGAGCAATCTGAAGAAGAAGAAGAAGAAGAAAAAGAGGAAGAATCCAAGCAATTTGAAGAAGAAGTAGACAAAGAAGAATAAGTTGAGTAATCTGAGCAGGAGGAGGAAATAGAATAGCAGGAAGGTAGCCCATTGCAAGACCCATTGGGAGAAGATGAATTGGCCAAAGTTTTGGCCAATATGGGTGAATATGGACAACCTTCCAGTCCATCAGACCTCCATGCCGAAGAGAAACCGCAGAAGCAAAATGCACCTCAAGAATCACATGGAAAGGAGGCAGAAGAAGGGACTCTGCCTGTTCATGATGAAAAGATGACAGGAGATGCTGAATAGGAACAATCTGTTCCTAACCAGAAGGCACCAGAAGAAATTTCGGAGGAAATAAGGGCATAAAAAAAGGTCGCCCAAGAAATAACAAAACTAGTTAGGGTTCTTGCCCCGGAACAACCAGAGCAGAAGAATGAAGAAACACCCCAGGAAGAAAATCAGGAAACTAGTCATAGTCCAGGCCACAGTAAACAACCTGCTGTTCCTTCTAAGGAAATTGTGGAAATTAGGGAATTGTGAAAGGAACAACAAAGATTACTGAACATAATAGTCTAGCTCCACCAGCAGATTAGGATTCTAAAAGCAAGGCAAAGGGTAAAAAGGACTTCGGGAAGGAAAAACGTGACCACTCTAGCAAAACCCCTCAAGGCAAAGGGGCAAAGAACCGGAATCCATCCTGCTATTCCAAACCTTGTCAAAAGAAAAGTTGTTATTCCAAATGATGCTGAGAAACAGACTGTTGTTCCAATTGAAAAGGAACAACAATGGACTAATATTCATGTTAAGATAGAAATGGATGAGATGTTGACCTGTGATAAGGAAATTCAGATAGAGGTACCACTTTTGGGAGTGATAAAGGTTATGAACTCAAAGAAATGCAATAAGAAAGTTCAGGTAAAACTCTCGGCCTCCACTTCCGCATGGAAAAGAGATCCAAAAATGGTAACCCTACAAAAGGGTTTGAAGCAAGCTCAGTAAGAAGCAGAAAAATTAGAGAGCGAATGGTCACCCGAGAAAAATATGAAGAGCTACAACAGTAGCTAAGGAACGTCAATCTATCTGAAAGCCAGGCCTTTAAAGGGTGGTGAAGGGAACAAGAGAAAGTCGCGGAGGTAACTCGTAGGTTAGATGTAGTTATCAAGCACATGGATACCTTATGTTATTTATACAATGACATCCTAGCGTGTAGAGCCCCTGCTAAGAATTATGCGTTTTTTTTAATGTAAAGATATTTGCAATTAAAAATAAAGGCTATTAAAGTAGGTGATCCCATACAAATTAACACCATCAATGATTTTATACACTATTGTAAGCACTACGGGGTAAAAGTTTAGAGACTACTGTGTGAGTTTTATTTACATAACCTTGTACTAGAACAAGAGACCGAGCTGAACCCTGGCCCTTTTGTTGGGAATATCCAATTACAGGCCTTTATTTCGTTTGTGGTTAATCAAATTAAATGGCTCAAATCCTATAATGCTTTCCAAAGACAAGAAAATGGATTAGATTTATGGATAAGAGCTGAGCCTAGGGATCTAGTACAGTTATGGAGAAAACATATAAACCTCATGAAGACTCCAGGGCTAATTGAACCATTAGGACCAATCCATGAGGAAATCATTCGGTAGGGATTATAATACTTTTTCTCTACCAAAGACCCTACCATTGATGCAGCTAAATTCCGGTATCAAATATCTAATCTGAATATCCATCTTAGGGAACCTTTTAAGTATGAGAATTTTAAATTAGCTGCCAACCGCTTGCACCTCTATGGCGAAATCATTTTAACGGTAGGGCCATCCTGGTTAGGATATAGGTTCCGAAGTCCAATTATTTGGCACCCTGCACCCGGATACCAAGCCCTGTATGAGATGCCTGAGGGTCAGACAGGTCATTTCTTTGAATACCTAGTTATGCATCATGGTTGTAGGCCTTCACATGAGATTCCATCTCCAGCCTACTCACTCACTACCTTACACATCAACTACAATGTTTTCATGAGGGCATGAAAAAGGGTAAGGAGGGGGGTGTGTGGAGTACTAAATAAGGTATGTTTTTTATGATTATTTTAGTGTCTTTTCATTAGAACTTACAAGCCTTTTTGCATCATGAACTCAGAAAACGATAAATAATTGTAATAAAGCATGTGAGATTAATATGCAAGACGAAAACGTTGACAATTTTCATTTCCTTATGCAGGAAGGAGAAAAAATGAGAAGTTGTCATTCCAAAGGAAAAGACAAGGACGGGTTAACCATTGTTCCTTCGATGGGAGACTGCATGCAAACAAGATCAAAGCGAATTAGCCTGGGAAAGGAAGTGGAGATATCAGCTCGTCGCAGGAAATAAAAGAAATGACTGAGGACTAACGGTTCAGCGAATCACTCAAGATCCTTGATCCTGAGGGATCGTTGTTTTATCTATTTCTGCACTTAGATATCTCCATCGTCACCCTTATAAAAGGGAAGCACTGTTAGCTCAGGGGGGAGATGTTGTTATGCTTTTATGTAATTTCTTCTAAGATCAAAACTTTGATCATCGTGTCTCGCTAAGAACTACTCTGCTGTAATTTTACTTGATGCATTAATACAAACTTGGTTAGTATTTCATCTTTGAGTCTGGAATAACTTCAAGCAGTGTACCCCTGGGGGCTAAGGGCCCGACCCTAGAGGACACTTTCTCTTGTACCATTATGCTTGGTTTTTGCATGGTTTTCTTATCAATGTGATTTGGTGTGGACATAATACCGTTAGTCTTTACATAATACTGTTGTTTTCCATTACAGAGCCTTTGTGCTGTGCACTTGTTCATTAACATTACAGAGTTCATCTTGGAAGTTCTGTTCTTTGTGATTGTTATATTCATGAATAATGTTGTTCTATCTTTAAATGGAATCGTATTCTTTCTAACTGAGGTGATAACTGGATCAGATTACTATTTAAGTGTGTTGTGTGTATATATGGTTTTCAGTGTTATTCATAATGTATCAGTGATCAGTGTTGTCCCATTTGTGTGTGTTATTAAATCCTTCCTTAAAGAGTGAAGGATTTTCGTTTGATTCTTGTAGATTGTGATTAATGCATTTGATCTGATTGACTGAGATGTTACTGTTTGTTAGACTTAGTTTTTGTTCTATTTCTTAACTGTTGTTCCATTTCAGACTTGTTGTTCCATTTAAGATTCGCTGTTCCATTTTAGATTTGCTATTACATTCCAGATTCACTGATTTCTTAATTTTTGTTCCATTTCTTATCTTTCGTTCCATTTCTTGTTATTGGTGCAAAGAACGATCTCAGGCTGTAGTGAGCATTGACATCTATTGTCCGGCTCTGAGACCCACGATCTGTTCTCTGATTTCCTTTTCCATCAGTTTCCAAAGGGATGGATTATTTCTACCGAACCCTTGACTGATAAATTTCTTAGTCTTCTGAATGAATGATTTAATATTTTGAAGTAGTTAAGATGTAAACAAGCATCCATTTACTCTTGTATTTTCAAACACTGTGCTACTAGCATTACTCTGGCAAATGATAGCCTCAGACTGAGGCACTCTTTGAAATAACAAAACTTTCCCGGATTGACATATTAATGTGAGGTAATTAGAGGTGAAAGAGACCCTTTTTATAGCTCCACAGCTATGACATTTATGTTTCTTGTATTTGTTTTATATCCATATTCATGATTTATTCTTAAGTTTTGGTTCCCTAGATTACAGTAGAATTTTCAATGTTCTTGTCCTACCTCATCAAATCCCATGACCCACTATAGAAATATGTCATTCCTGCAATCCCCTATTTTGACGTGATTTCCCCCACCTATTTTTAATCTATATAAACCCAACTAAATAGATAAACTAAATCATTATTTGTGACATCATTGAATTGCAAATTAATGTTATTCCTAGACGAAACTAAGGAAGAAAACCCCCTCTCTCGTTTTCTATGTTGACATGGAGCTAAAAATGTATTTACATTTCTGTGATTGATGAGGCTTCCTCAGTTCATCTCTAAAGGTGCATTGGAAACATATAAAATTGCTTCTACTTTATTTCTACTAAGTAAGAAAGCTCAACTGAAAATATGGGTGAATAGTTTTAACTCATAGCCCTTCAGTTTCTCATATCGTCATTTTGTTTGTTATAGCCATCGCTCTATGCAATTTGTGTGATATCATGTTGTAGGAAAATTTCATGTTGTATCTATCTCTAAAAAGTGGATAAACCCAATATCTCTTCCTTGATCTCTGCATGTCAATTGTCCCCCATCCAACAACCCTTGCCCTCCATTCTTTTGTTTCTATTTGGCATTTAAACTTGTAAATGTAGTGAGTGGAGAAATTTATTTATTTTTTAATTTTTCTTATATTCGATAAATTTTATATGAAATTTTAATTGGTTCATAAAAATATCAATTATAAAACCATTTTCAATTTATTTAGAGAAATTAAAATAAAAAATAAAAAGCAAATTAAGATGAAACTTGTATAGTTAAAGGAGAAAAAGGGAAAAAAAACAGAATTTAAATGCCTGGAACAAAATACCTTCTTCTCCCCATGATTAAAATTCAATGATTGTCTTCTTTAGTTTTTCCCAACAGAGTTCACCGTGTATTTCCTTTTACTCCCATCCTCTTACACTAACCATCGACGTCGTTATCCACTTTATGAATTTGTTGCAAATTGCGCTGACTTAGTTGAATAATGACTTAATACAGAGACTTAGCTCAAGAAGCCTTAATTCCCATAATTATTTTTTGGTCTCGTTCCATTCACATCCTAAAGAAGGCTTAAGCACCATCATTCCCTTTCGTCCTCCTTTCATTCTAAGGTAGAGGTTGTGGATTATGATTAAAAAATAAAAGGAACATTCATGAATTACCCTATTTTTATCAATATAATCCCTGTATTAATTTATATTTAATGATTAGTAAGGAAAAAATCTTGTTGAAATGATGTCCATTTCTATTTTCTTTATTCTAAAAATATCTTGCAATATTGAATATATAACCTGACTTTATTCTATTTTATAATATTAAAAAAAAACACATTCACAATGAATATATGATACCAAATCCCATTAATCCCTCTTTATATGTCTGTAAGACTATTCTTTGGATGTTTGTATTTCACATTTCCTTTCACATGTACTAAGATAGTTGAACTATTTTGATTATTTTTGTGCTTATCCTATTTAGAATGTGCTATAATGGTTGCTATCAATGTTCCATCCTGGTGGACTATTCTACGGGACACTACACAAATCTCTCCTTAATGTTGGTTGTAACAATCATCGCATCTTTTGTGGAATATTCTGTTGGATATTAGATATAACTTTCGTGTTCATGTGTGTCTCTTCGTGGGTGGTATTATTACCTCTCACTTAGGGGCTTTCTTTTCTTCCCCCTTTGCAGTAGAAGAACCTTGACACAGTTGCAATTGTACACTCACCATGCAGACACCTTCCTTGCCTTTCGAAGACAACATTTAATCACTCTCTTGTGTTGATATCTAGAGCCAAGGAAAATATTTAAGGATTTGGCCACCTAGCCTTTATACGAATGAGACTCCTACACCAAATGTTGTGAGTACTGATTCATATTGGGGAGATCCCCTTGGTTGATGAATTTTCAACACCGTTAACACCTTTATTTCTCTCCCTCAAACATTATCTTTCCCTCTCCCTGTCCCTCCTTCACTTCTCCACTCTCATTCCTCCCTCTCTTTCCCACTCTCTCCGTATCCCTCTCCCTCTCTCTCTATCCCCAACCTCTCTCTATCTCTTCGTACTCCCGCACTCATTCACCATCTCCATGTTTCTTACTCTCTCTCCCTGTTTCACTTCATCTTCCTCTCCTAATCCCTCTCTCCCCCACTCTCCCCTTACTCACTCTCTCCCTCCCTATCCTATTGACTCTCCATGCCACCCCCTCTCTCTTTCTCTCTCGCTTGCTGTCTCACTCTCTTACTTGCTCACTCTCTCCCTCTCCCTATGCCCCCCTCTCTCTCTCTCTCTTTCTTGCTCTCTCACTCTCTTACTTTCTCACTCTCTCCCTCGCCCTCCCTTTCTCACTCTCACTCTCTCCCTCCATCTCTCTCCCCCCTCTATCACTCCCTCTCCCTCTCACTTCTCCCTACTCACTCTCTCTCCATATCCCTTTCACTTTCCCTCACTTTCCCCCTTTCCCTCTCTCTCTCTTTGCTTATCCGTGTTCCTTCCCCTCTCCCTCTCTCTCCTCCTCTCTCCCTCTCCCTCCTGCTCTCTCTCTCTCCCTCTACCTATCTCTCTCTCTATACCTCTACCTCATGCTCACCCTCTCTCCCTCTATCTCTCTCTCCCCCACTCTCTCTCCATCTTCATCCCCCTCTCCCACAGATTCCCTCTCCCTCTCCCTCTCCTTCTCTCTCCCTCCCTTACTTACACTCTCTATCCCTTTCCCTCACCCTCTCTCTCTCCCCCTCCCCTACATTTCTCCCTATTACTCACTCTCTCTCTCTGTCCTACTCTCCCTCGCTCTCTCTATCCCTCTCCTATCCTTTCCACTTGAGTCCTTGTAATCTACACTCATCCCAATGAATATCCAGTCATCTATTCTCTTTCTTTTCTAGTATATGAAACATAAATTAAGCCATAGTAACATATAACTTTGCTAATAAGAAATTATCCTTCAATCAACGCTAGTTTCCAAAATAATGAAAATTTACTCATTGTTATAAACTACAACATCATCCTATCCATAACTAAATTCAAAACATTATTATGACTAAAAATCACAAATCATAGCAAAATACAACTTCAATAACTCTCACAAAATGACATTCCCAACTAATTTTCAACTTCTAAAAATCATTTTTTTTTATCTCTCTTACATACTCAATTATATAAAACTACTTTAATGTAAATCATACTCTTTAAATTTATTAGATAGCTATAATACTTTTACAATATATACCTCTATACCCAATTTAACTTCCAATATAAATACTAATATATTACTTGTAATTTTAAGGTTAATACCATAATCTTAATTTCATGAACAAGAATCATTACAAAATTATCTATCATAGTTCAGATTAGATTACATCCGTTCCTTCTAACTATTTAGCATTCATAACAATAATATTTTAAAATTCCCACAAACACATTCCAAAATTTACTACTAAAATAAATACTTAATGAATAATCTTAAACTTACTCATATTTATATCAAATTATTTGTTCACTTAAAATAAAATAAATATAAATTTATTTTAATTTTATATAAAAATATATTAAATAACTTAAAATCTCTCTAAAATTATATGAAGTTTAACCAATAATCTACACTTATTTTAAACATTCAATATTCTCATTTATTTATCATAAATTTTATTGCCATATATAAAATAAAAAATCTTTTTGTTATTTATTACTTTAAGAATAGTAAACACATAACACTTGTAAATACTAAAGACATAGAGTCATGCATCTTATAATGGGTAGACTTGATTTCCTATGAAACTTGAATGAACTAGAGATAAAGATTTATTATCTATGGCTAAATTGTTCTTAGATTAATGCCTCCCACCATGTGCCACAACTTGAGTTAAAATCCACACTTCAATCAAGAGAGAAAATGGAGTTAAAAACAAAGTTATATCCATTCCAAGGCAAGGAAAAAATAAATCCTCCTTTTTCATTGATTATAGGTTTATTAATCCAATTATGCCACATGCTTCACATCATGGTTCATGGCCCATTCAAATTGAAATAAAAAGAGCCATGTAGTATGTATGTCTACCTAAGGTTACTCAATTTGCTAAGAAAATATATTTTCAATCGCTCTATCAATTTGTATATTTTGAATGATATGTACCGAAAATTAATTCTTAGTGGTTCTCTACATTATTTTTTACAGAAGAAAAAAGCTCTTATACCTTGCTATTCATATTAAATCATAGATAACTTATGGTTTTCATTTTACATGGATATATTACAGTTCCATTTTACCGTGATCATGATATTAGCTTCATCTAAAACACTAGTAGCCTACTAATCTTGGTTTGAGGAGAACAATTAGCAAAACCATTAACAATATATTACAAAAATTGATAGAATCTTATGCCAGGTCCAAGGATCCTTACTACTATGATGGGTCATTTTTTGTTGCTTAAAATGATCAAAATTTCCGTCTATCTTGTCATTAATTAATCTTATATTTCAATAACATTCTGACTTTTCTTCGACTTCTTTTTCCATTTTTTTTTGGCAAGGGCTCTCTATTGGGCAGTGTTCAAATTTGAAAGGATGGTCTTAATTTCAAATGGAAAAGCACCTATTCATATAACCTGTTAAATATGAAAGGTTATAAAAACTATTATACTAAATCCATTATAACGTTGATGGTCATATAGAGGGGAAGTGTTGGAGGTTGCATCTAGAGCTGAACTCGAACAACCAAAACAATGGTGCTAAGAAGAAAAACATCATGGCCATAGATTCAAGTAATTAGGTGGAAGGAATCTCATATGTAGATGAGAAGATTGTATATGCATCAATGGAAAAGGATATGAATCTAAGTAGCCTTAAAAAACAAGAAGAGAAGGAAAGGACCACACTCTTCCACATAAAGACACAAGTCAAGAATACTAAAATTGATGCTTTATTTGACTCATGATCATAGGATAATATCATAGCAATAAATATGGTCCTGAATTTCGAACTAAATAATCATGACCATCCTAACCCATAGCCATTAGGATGCACCGACATGGAGGAAAAGATAAAGGTAAAAATAATTGTAGATAATGAAATTTACTATAGTGTTAATTTTATTGATGAAGTAGAATTGGATGTAGCTTGAATTTATGTATGAGGAGTTGTATTTGGAATTCCCTATATGTACATGTGGGATACAATCATCATGTGAATAGCCTTCTAGTACCTCATTAAATATTGGAAAACCTTCACCATTGACAAAAAATAGGAGAAAATCCAAAATATTATTGGTAAGTGCCAACTAAGTCAGGAAACTGATCAGTTTCGTTAAGAAGTATATTTTACTATTTTTAAGATAAAATCATATTGTAGAAGAGTTAGTGAGAGCAAGTTCATCCCTGAAGTGGTTTCTTAAGGAACAAAAACAACACTTGGAAAAGTTTCTATAGGCATACAAGGGTGTGCTCTAGAAGCCTAAAGGGCTACCACTAAAGAGGGAAGTGGAGCATGATATCTAGTTGTTTAAATACACTCCATTTCCAAAAATTAATTTGTATAAGTAATAATTTATAAAGACAAATGAGGTGAAGAAGTAGTTGTAACAACTATTGGAATATGGCAGTATACGACCAAGTACCTCACCATGGGGGTCACCCATTATAAGTGCGCCGGAGAGAGATGTGACTTAGTGGATGTGCACTGGTTATGAGGTTCTAAACAAAATTATTCTTAAGAATGGGTATCCCTTGCCAAAGATAAATGATCTATTGAATTAGTTGCAATAAGATAAATGGTACACCACGTTAGGCTTGAGGCGAGCGTATCACTGGGTTTGAGTCAATGAAGAGGATACCTAGAAGATCACCTTCAAAACAAGAAAAGGTTTTTATTATTGGTTAGTTATGCTATTATGGAATGAAACAACTACATTCATGAGTTTAATGAATGATATAACATGCCCTTTTATAGGTTAATTTTTGTATTGTTTATTTGGATGATTTACTGGTATATATTGCTACCAGTAAATTCATAAATTAACAATACAAGAATTAGTTTGTTGCAAATTCATAAATTAACAAATTATCAATACAAGAGTTAGTTTGTTGCAAATTCATAAATTAACAGTAGAAGAATTAAAGGAACATATTTTCAACATAAATTCAAAAAAGAAGTTTATCTCATTTTGATTTTTGAGTTGTAAATAATATAAAATTAGAGGCAGTCTAACTTATAGAGATTTTGATTTTTTTGTTTAAATAATATTTTTGAATGCATAAATGAATTCAATACCATGAAAAACTTATGGACACTTAAATTCTACATATTAAACAATTTAAACTAAAGTTTCAAAAAAAATTGGGTTAAAATTAATTAGGAAAAATGTCTTGAAAAATATATTAATTACACTCTTTATTATACATGTCGTAGCATGGTATAACGCGTTTAGTTTTGCCTCTAACTAGGTATTAGTTAGTCTTTGACCAAAAAATTATGTCGCTTACCTATAATTTAACATAACGAATTCAATCTCCATTTTCTTTATTATTATTGAAATTTATTTATTTTTAAGGTGATTGATTGAAGTTTTATTATGGCCTATTTAATAACTTCCATTTCTATTAGTTGCTAATTCTTTGTTTTTAGTTTTATTACCTTTTTATTTAACTTTTCTGTTTTTTCTTTTTATTTTTCTATTATTTATATTTTCATGAATTATTATATTAAAAAAAATATTTTAATAAATTTAATTATAGAGAATTATATATATTAATAGAAATAAGACACACATATAGATATATGTGTTAGGTTCCTATACCAATAGGTTTCATCTTTCATGATTGACAGTGGAAGGGCTAAATATGTTCATCATTGCAGACTGCAAAGGTTCCATATTTTGTGTACATGCTATGAAAATTAAAAAATGAAAAGAGGGTATGCCTTAAAAGAATAATCAAAAGGCAAGAAAATCAAATGGTCATGAGAAAAGTGAAAATGAACCCCAAACTAAAGACTAAGAAAATGGCGAGTCAAAATGCCACTACTATCTTTTGGGCAGTATCATACTCTGCAAATACTACTGCTAATCATACTTGATGGATGGCCCAATAGTCTAAACTGGACCATGCCATGTTTAAATTGCTTGTTGCAGAATAGAGAATGTTTCCTGTCCAAACAGCTTAAGCTTGGTAGATGACTAGCTAGGTAGAGAAATGAAGGTGCCCAACTTCTTAATATGGGTCCTTGGAAGAAATAAGGGTACATTTTAGATAGGAGGGCAGTCAAAAGAAAAAGAAAACAATCAGGGTGTGCTAATTCAAGTGCACCCACTTCAAATGAATAAAAAATGTTAGGATTACTAGGATGGGCAAGTAGTGCAAGGTCGCAGAAATGGAGGGCCAGCACCAATTGGCTTATTAAGTGCAAAGACTCATGCCACTTAGGGTATTGGCATCAAAAGCAGAGGGTGTAGGACAAAAAAATTGAAAGCATGTCTAATTTCCCCTATTTTCCCCAAACATAATTTACTAACAACCCCAAGGACCTTGAGATCTGCTCAAGTGTCCAGTTCCACTTCAGTTCATGACAAGCTACTGGGTCAAACCATGAAGTTTAATCAAGAAAAGAAGCCACATTTTTTGTGTAAAAAATCTTTCTTATCATTTAATTTATCTTCAATTCCTAAGTTTTACCTCTTAGAACTTAGCTTTACCCCTTCACTCACCGCACAAAGTCATATTAACCACTAATGTACTATTTAGCTCCCTAACTACTCCCCTTCCCTAATCCTATTAGGATCTATGGAAAACTCCCAAAAAACATGTATAAATACCCTCCCCCTAGCACTATAGCTATATAACCCTTCCTTGGGAAATATTAACCTATCAGGGGTTGGTATTAACCCCTTTGACCCTAAACTATGGTTTTTATCAAAAAAATATGGTTAAAAGTCAAAAATTCCAAAGCCCCGCCCTCATTAACCCCTTTTACCCCTCTTTTCCGCCCAAAACACATTTATTATAACGTTTTTTTAAAACATTTATAAAGTGGGCACAAATTAACCCATAAACCCAAATCCTAATGTTTTTACCCACCCCCCGCGCTTAATTTATTTAAATATATTAAATAAACGGGTGGGTCCCCCTCGTTTTAATATCGTCACATTAGGTTCATGCCCGATCACCGACCCGCCCATCCAACGGTGGCGGTCATTTTCCATATGAAACCCCGCCTTTTGCCGTCCGGGGATTGGCGGTATTGCCGTGTACCCCCGCACGCTCGGTCCCGCGGTGTTCGAAGCCCCCCCCCCCCCCCCCCTTGAAACCGCTTACCACCCTAAGGGCCTCTGGGGAAACCACTTACCGCCCGTACTGACGTCACACCCCCGTCAGCGTGACATCACTCCGACTATTTCGCCACCGTGCCTCCACATCATATCCGCGTTGCCTGTCTGCCTGTCCGCCCTGCCACTCTGTCACTTCCACCTGGGTACCGACGTCACCCTGCCGTACCCGTGCCCATGATGACGTCAGCATGACATCATCACCAAAAAGGCGCCAAAGGGCCAAAAATGCATAAAAAGACGTGAAAAATCCATTATTATTCATTCTTATTCGTTGTTTCTGGAGCTCCTCTGCATGCGAAAATGTCGTTCAACGGTCGAGATCCAAATTTCACCTACCAAAGTTGCTGCCGCCCTCATCGTCGACCCAAGTACCTGCAGTTAGTACATGTTCGACGACTCCTACACCATAAAAACTAGGTATTTTCCGCAGGCGACCCTCTTTGCCCCCATTTCTCCTATTTGTTTTCCTAATTTCCTGCAAAATAACTTTACTAAAGTTCCTCACTGCTAAAATTGTCCATTAAAGAACACTTTAAAACCTGGTTAAACCCCTACACGAACAAAATCTGCAACAAGCTCGTGCCCTTCGGCAAATTCACCATAAAACCAATCGAAGAAGCCGAGCTACTGGCTAGAAGCAAATACAACTGTTCCCTCATCCCTGTTATAACAAATTCCCTTGAACAACTAGCTAATTAGCTCAAACACACTCTGGTTCTTGAAATAGAGTACCCCTCAGTTCATCAAAATCTTTAAAAGTTACCTTATACTTGCAATCTGCTCACTACCAAACAAAATCTAGCAGGCATTCCTCAGCATTTGTACCAATCCCAAAAATCAAGTAAAAAACTCTAGTTGAAATCAGACATGGCCACTTCATCTACACTGGATGTAGCTCCTGTGAATCCACCAAATAAAGAACTAGAAGCTATGCCACTGGTAGACAGTGATTTCCTCATTACAGACTTTGTGGCAGAGAGGAACCACTTACAAACCTTATGCCAGCTAAGGAACCGTCACTTGGACAATAGTGACATGTATGGCATCTGGGAATCCAATCTGCCCACCTACTTCCTGCCATCTGTGAATGTTTTCCCTGAAGTCATTCACCTCTGTGCAGAAAACTATGACCTGAAGCTCAGAGCTGTAAAGTCTCCATCTCGGAGCATCCTCCTCTACATAAAACTAGATTCCATCAATCAAATGTTGAACTACAAGCAAACCCAGTTGCTATACCCATTCTCCATTAAGTACTTGCTGGATGAGGGCTCCAAGCTCTCTAGCACAGACATTGCTGCAGTAGCCAAGAATTTCATGAAGGCGGACTGCCAACCTTCTGGGCCACCTCCTTTTTCATATGGAAATTTCAATGAGGTAGGCAAGCTGCTGGTGGATATGTTAACCTCTGTGCTGGGGTTCACCACAATCGAGCATGTTGATGTAACTGTGCTGGTCATGATGTCTGCGTATAGCCTTGAGAAACCCCCTGCTATGAAGTACAATTATGCCAAGTATATTGCCAACAAGATGAATGACCAATTGTCAAGGTTGAATAGGGAGGAAATATTTAAGTATTCATCATACATCTATCACCTATTCAAGTATTATCAAACAGATTGCTTCCAGTGCCCAATCAAGAAGCTAGACTCATAGGGAGAGAGGAGGTTTGTGATCTTCTGGTCTTCAATCTTCCACCAAGTCCTGAATTCCCCCTATTCATACTGTGAATTTATTGACCAGTTTGTATATCCAGTCACATGCCTCTTAAAGAGGACTCCTCCTGCCAGATTGTCCAAAGATATCCAGAAAATCTTACAGCTTTCCAGGAGTTACAAAATAGGTGATTGGTATTTGTACCAAAATCACACAGTTATGACAATCTATGGTGTGAGCTTTGCGCCTACAGGCTCCCAAAGTATGTGCCTATGAAGTTGTTTGCCCTGGAATACTATAGACAACTCATAAACTCTGATCTTACACACTTCCATAGTGCCAAGAAGAAAGTCAACCTAAAGTTCAAAGACCACCTAGGCCCATTTGTCATGAATAAGAAAGATGGTTGGCAAGAAGCTGATCAAATACTGGGGAAATAGCTCAAACTCAAAAGAAGCTTCTGGTGGGTCTTTTATGACCCTGAAGGTTTTATCAGTGCTAGGAGAGTCAAGTATAGGCTGCTAGCCTATAAGCATTGCCCATACCCACAAATACAACACTTTGCCAACTAAGATGAATGGGTACCAGAATCAATAGTAGAAGAATTGACTCAGGAAGAAAAAACGGAGCAGACTGTGAAAGATTTAGAAAAAACTCTTGACTTGGATTCTTGTCAACAGGTCTTGTTCAAACAACCAGTTCAAGTAGGAGAAGGCACTTCTACTGCTCCAGCTGCACAGAACACCCGGCAAGCTCCTGCAACAACCACTACAGCAAAGGGAAAAGAAATAATGGATGAAAAACAATAGATAGAGAGAGAGCATCCCAATACCTCAAAGGATCAGACTCAAGGGCAAGCCCCTTCATAGCAGACTAGACCACCCCATATCCTAGTTCTGCAAACTCCTCCCAGTGAAGAGAGAGGAAAAAAGAGAGATAGAGAGGAGGTCACACCTCCAACTGAGTTAATACAACAACCAGAAGCCAAGAGGCCAAGGATTGACCATGAAATAGAGGAGGGAGATATCAGTTAGGAAAGGGCATAAAGCTATAGCAGAGAAAGGCAATCAAGCCAGTAGACTGCCACTAGCTCATTTCAGCTAGAACAGGCCATACAGCAAGGCACTGAGGTATCCTCCTCAAGACAGCAGGGCAAGAAACCAGCTAGAATCAAAGGAGGCTTCATGGAGATCAAGGCACAGAATGAATTATTGAGAGTGCAACTCTATGATCAATTCTTGAAGGCAACTCCAGCCAAAAAACAAAGATTGATGGTTGCCTATGATCTCAAAGAGGAAAAAATGATTTTTACTCATTTAAAGCCTAAAGTCCCACATCCCAAAACCTCTGTAGATTACTATAGAACAAACTTGGAGGTCTTTTCTAAAGACATACACCCCATTGATCAGATTGAGCTGCACAAACAGACTGGGGAAATGGTGTATGTAATACTTGCAGATAGGGCTATGCTGGCCCACCAGTTAAAAGAAGCTCTTAAGAACACAAATACACAGCTTCATTTGGAAACGCTGTCTTCCTCTACAAAGGACAACAGAATAAAGACTTTGGAAGACATAATCATTGATCTGGGACATGACCCAAAGGATCCAAAGGGTGTTAGGGCCCTTATGAAGAAAAAAGAGGATGACATTACTGCACTAAGGAAGCAGGAAAAATTGCCTCCTACCATTCACCCTCAAACAACAGAACTTGCACAAGAAAAGCAAGTAGATGATGCCATGGAGCTGCTTCTGGTGATGAATCAAAGAATATTGCAAATGGAAGCAGAATTAGAGAAGGCATTGCAGGACAAGCAAGGGGAGTCAGCCTCCCAACCCCCTCAAACATCAACAACTCTTGGACCTGTCCCTCCTACACAAGCAACAACAGCCCCTCCTACTATTCCAACACCAACCACAGCTACATCAGCAGCAGGAGCAACAGCAAAAACAACAGCAGCAGAAGAATCTAGCATGAGTATGGAGGACTTGATGAAAGATGTCAAAGAGCTTGAGACTCAAGTAACAGAAATAAATGAAGCCAAGGATAGACTCGCCAAGCTGGAGACCAGATATGATAAATACAAGATGACAGTAGCAGAGAAACAAAGAGAAATAAAGGCCTTAGAGACCAAAGTAAAATCTATGGAAAATGAATTGCTCCTAGGTAAGACCTTAACAGAAATAAAGAAGATAATTTGGGCCAAAATTGGCCAATCAATACAAGACCAGTGGAGGTCAATCCAGGAGATCTATGAGTAGGTTGAACTAATAGGCATGGCTCATGTGGAAATCAAAGAGCCAGAACAGCACTGGGAATAATGCCCGAGCAGGCAAATAAAATGATACATTTCCTCAATAACCGCACTAGGGAGGAGTTGGCAGCTCTTGAGATAAACAGCAGAATAGATACAATCCTGACAGCTAAGAATGTGCTGACCTTGACGAACTTCACTCAAACTCTGGAGAGAAAATGTCAGGAAATGAAAGCAAAAATTGATGAATCCAAGGCAAAAATGACAATATTACATGATAAAGGACTGCCAAGCCTAGTGACTGGCACAGGGCAGCTGCTGTCATATAATCAGTATATGACAAGGATCAACAATTATGTTGAAAATCAAATAACAACATGTAGCAGCTCCAGAGAAGAAGAAGGACCTCCCTCTGGGCAGTGTTTGTATGACAAGTTAGAAAATCTGTTTTTTATTGAGCATGAGATAAATCATCTGTTCGAGGTGCCTCAAAACTTCTACAGATATACAGAAGCAGATGAAACACTGGTGAAAATAAGGAGGCATCAGCTACCTCCAGCTGATTGGTGGCAGGCAATGTTGGAAATTTTGCCCAGATAATGCAATTATGTTATTCCTTTTTGAGAAAAATCAAGTCTCTATCACGGTACAGGTCAACAGACAGATCAGCACACAGGTATCACAGGGAGCATCCGTACAAGTGACTCACCAATGCACCCAAAAAGCAGGCCCAATTAACGCAGAGTTAAAGGCACAACTACAGCCCACTTTTCTGAGCCATAAAGTCAAAAGATGTCTGACAGAAAGATAACTGCCATCTCAGCATTAAGTGCTGTAGTTATGTTTTTCATTTACTTTTTGTAAGAGAGTTGGTGGTGCAATTTATTGCACAATAACTCACCATTGAGATATTTTGTATCCTATTTTGTATATATATCCCCTCAGAGAACGTATTGAGGGTCGGTTGTATTGAAACTCTTTCTGAATAGCTCTATTGTATACTTGAGACATTTTTTATAATACAAATTGCTGGTGGAGTTTCCTGGTTCTTATGCTGTCTGAAGATGGAAATGAATAGCTCTGTTATGTTACAGAATTCCTGTGTCATTTGTTGGAGCAATGAGTTTTTCTGAAATGTGTATGTGTTTTCTGTGTATTCCATAATTCTTATGTTTTCATGATCATAGTAAATAGAGAAAACGAATAGCCTAGGATTTGTTTTGAACACCCTATGCTCAATCTCTATTTCTAAATATGTTTTCTTTTGGATTAGCCATGGATATGAATTCTTGATTGCTCATGTCTAAACTAATTCTATCATTGTGAATATTGTTTAAGAATTCTTAACTTCTCTTAAGCAATACTTTCATTTTCCCCTTGTTAGCATAGTGCAAGATTCTTAGTTTCCTTTCACTCACTAATTCCATAACTTCATCAAAAAATTTAGTAAATTGCTTCACATATGCCTATCTGGCTCTGCAGCAACACTCTGCCTTCATAAACATACTTTAGCAGCACAATACCTCAACTCCATTGCCCAATGGACCAAACTGTTCTATGATCTATATTTCAGCTCTGTTTGTATTCACCAACCCACCAAACTCAAACAAAACAGCACACCATAACTAGCCTAAAATCATCCATCAAAAAAGCTAAATTATAAAGAGAGAGCCCTCTTTGGTTACAGGTAGGCGAGGACCTGTAGCTAAAAGATTGGTGAGTGGTTACCTCGGTCGTATTCCCCTTAGGAAGCAGGGAATAACCTAAGTGATAACATTAATGGCGACTTGGCTGGGGAGCTGTGTCAAATTACCAAGTGAAAGGAAATAAGCTTCCTGTTTAAACCCTATCCTAAGATACCAAGGAAAGAAAACTCGGAAGCTGGCTCCAAAGAAGAAATCTCGTTACACTAGGTCCAATCCTGACCCTAATCCCCCAGCTATCTTTGAAAACCCCTATTTAATCTGCAAAATCTTTAAAAAGAAAGAGCAGCTAGGGGAGCTCTCAGATTCAGATACAGAACCAAATTAGCAGAGCTATATTCCTACCCTTGTCAAAGCATCAGTTCACCCTCACACTATCCCTACTTATCCTGGTTCCTCATCCACTTCCCAAGGTTGTTTCCCCACTCCTCCATCCCCAACACACCCTACTCTTGTTATCCCTGTTGTTCCAGTTCTTCCACTCCTTCTTGATGTCCCTTTTATCCCTGCAAATATGGCTAGATATGCTCCTTTACACCTGCCTGCAAATCCAGGGGAAATGCCCCAAGACTATCAAGTCAAAATCACTTACTTTGATGGTACTGGCACTTATACAACCCAAAAACACACCAAGAGGATGCAGGACTACTTTGAGAACTATGAGATAGATGATGAAGATGTAAGAATGAAAATTTTTGTGCAAAGTTTGACAGGGGATGTAACGAATTGGTTTAGGTCTCTAGCTGCAAACTCTATAGTTAATCTTGATTCCTTATACCTAAGTTTTTAAATAGATGGGAAAAGAAGAAAGACCCTCTACACATACTGACAGAGTATGATAACTTGAAAAGGGGTCCACAAGAAACTGTTCAAGATTACTGTGCCAGGTTCAACAATGTATATAACGCCATCCCTCAGAACTTGAGACCTCCACCTGATCTGGCCTTGATCAAATTTCCTGATGGATTTGACCCAGACATGACATACCAATTAAGAGAAAGAGGACCTTCAAGTCTTGCAGATATGCAGAATATAGCTGTAAGTGTCGAGGCAAACCTGATTGCCAAGAGAACCAGAGCACAAAATGAGAGAAGAATAACATTTAAAGAGGAACCCTCAACCTTTGACCAAAAGCTAGATGCAATCATGAAGGGTATGGAGAGGTTGGGAGATAGATTTGAGACCATGGAGAGAAAGTCCTCCTGGGAAGGGAAAACAAGCAACACTACTAGGAATCCCAATTTTAGAAAAAACCAAAACCCAAATGCTGGGAGAACTACTCCTAATCAGAACATCAGACCTCCATTTCAAGAAAATTATGCAGAGGCCTCAACCACTAGAGAACAAATAGAATATCCCCACATCAATGTAATGGGTTTGGACAGTGAACAACAAGTATTCTTAACACAAGATGATCAACAAGCCCAAGAATGTAAGAAATTCCAAGCAAAATCCGGTGAGTCATTTGTTTTCAGAGAAGGGCATGACATAGCAGTCTATGAAGTACACAAACAATACAAGTTAAGAAGTAGAACCATAGATGTACCTGAGAATACCAAACAAACAATCAACAAACTACCCAAGAAATCCAATGATAAAGCTGTCTTAACAGAGTCCTCAGATAAAAAACTCCAAAGAGAGGTCACAGTGGAAGATGTATCTGATGTACAGCCTCCAGTAAAAACTACACCCACACCTCTTCTCCCAACAGAAATCTTGGGCAGACCTATAGAAAACAGAGCCAACCCAAGCATACCCCAAAACAGTATACCTGATCAGGACATGGTCACCCAAAATTCAGCAGAAAAAGAAAAATTTGTTGCTCACAATGTAAAAATTCAGATGGAAAAACCTTTGAATCTTGAAACAGAAATTGGCAAACTGAAAATTGCAATTCCTCTTTCTGAATTAGCCAAACATGAGGTCTTCAGACAACAAATCAATAGATCATTGCAAGTGCTAGAAAATAGGGATGCAGTTAACATTCTGGATGACCAACCAGAGCTGATTTTTGGCTCAGAAGTCAATGGAAAATCAGTGGATGGAGGGACTCCTCCATTCTATGTAAGCCTAAACATTCATGACAAAGTATTACACAATGCCATGTTTTACTCAGGGGCCTCTCATAACCTAATGCCCAAATCAGTAATGGAAAAACTTGGATTAGATATCACCAGACCCTATAAAGATTTGTTTTCATTTGATTCTAGTAAGGTAAGATTTTTAGGCCTGATCAAAGACCTCTGTGTATCCCTAATCCAATATCCAGTCAAAACAATTCTAATGGATGTAGTAGTGGCTGACATTCCACCTAAATATGGTATGCTCCTATCAAGATCATGGGGTGCCAAACTCCAAGTATCTTTGCAACTAGAAATGTCATATACCACAATTTCAGTCTTTGGCCAGCCAAAGAGACTGTACCGAGAGACACTCATGAAATATGTGGTCAGTAGTCAGGACAAGTCCCAAAACTTCCCAATCTACTCCATCCATTCAGACATGGACTCCTTCATACTATACAATGCTGATATGTGTCCCAAAACCGAGGTCAAGCTCCTAGAAATAAAGGAAACCAGGCATATGAATGAACAATCCATGGTTTCAGATCAAAAGATCACTGATGTAATCAAAACAACAGAGTCTGTTGATAGGTCACAAGAATCACCAAAACTAGACTTGCCCACTGAACAAATCTGTAAATCAATTGAAACAAACATTGACCAAAAAACCTTGTGGTATTTAGAATTTGATGGGTCAGTAAATAAGCTAGGAGCAGGAGCAGGGGTATGGATACACAATGCTCAAAATGACCATGCTCTAGGTCATGCATATAGGCTTAACTTCAGATGTACAAGTAACATGGCTGAATATGAAGCCCTTTTACTAGGTCTCAAACTGATTAAGAGTCTAGGAGTGACCAAAGTCTCCATATTGGGGGATTCAGACCTAATTATCCAATAGATAAAGGGAAATTTTGTCACAAATGATCCCAGGTTGAGGTCTTATAGGTTAGCAGTGACAGGTTTTCTCAACAACTTTCTAGAATATCAGCTCACCAAAATACCTAGGAACCACAACTTGCATGCTCACAGTTTGGCAACCTTTGCAAGCACCTGTAAACTTCCTTTTGGGCCTAACCACCAGTTCACTACTGAGATTAAACACATGCCTTCTGTCCCAGACAATGTAAATAATTGGCAAGTATTCGAGAATGATACTCAGATAAACAATTTTTTGACCATGAAGGAGGAATTCTCAAACTTAAACATTAACACAAGCATTAGGGATGATCAAAACCAAAAAGATGAACTAAACACAAGTATATCAGCTGAAAGAGAATATATAATATTACATCCTACAACCTTTGACTCTGCCAATTTACAGAAGCTAAAAGTAAGAGACCTTGATGAAATCAATGAAGAAGAAACTGAAGTAATTCAATTAAAAGATAATTTCTTGCCCACAGGTCTTGCTCCTTTAGAAGACATTTTTGATTCAAATGATCTCTCTAAGAAACCAAATATGCAACCCATCAATGCAGAAATAGAGGAGTGCAACATTGGGACCATTGAAAATCCCAAAATTATCAAGCTTTCTAGAACTTTACCTCCTGATAAGAAATCAAAATATATCAAACTGTTCAAAGAGTTTCAGGATGTGTTTGCCTGGAGCTATGAGGACCTTAAATCCTATGATACTATAGTTATCCAGCACACAATACCCCTGAAAGAAAACCAAAAACCCTTTAAACAAAAACTAAGAAGAGTGAATCCATTGCTTCTTCCCCTAATAGAAAAGGAAGTAAAATGAATGTATGAAGTTGGGATTATTGCTCCCATAAGGTTTTCTGAATAGATTTCTAACCTTGTACCTACAAGAAAGAAAACTGGGGAGATAAGACTTTGTGTGGATTTAAGAAATTTAAACAAAGTCTCTCTCAAAGACCACTACCCCTTGCCAAAAATGGATCACATCTTACAAAGGGTAGTGGGAGCTTCGAGGATCTCATTACTAGATGGCTTCTCAGGATTCGATCAAATCATAGTTCACCCAGATGACCAAGATAAAGCAGCTTTCACCACACCTTGGGGAACTTTCAAATATGTCAAAATCCATTTTGGACTCAAGAATGTTGGAGCCACATTTCAAAGGGAAATGGACATAGCCTTTGCAATAGAATTCCATGATTTCTTAGTCATCTACCTTGATGATCTAACAGCCTTCTCAAAATTAGACCAGGAACATTTAAAACACCTTAGACAAGTGTTTCTAATTTGCAGAAAGTATGGCATTTCTTTGAACCCAAAGAAATCGCTATTTGGCCTGGAAGAAGGCAAACTCCTAGGTCATATAATTTCAAAAGATGGCATAAGAATTGACCCTAATAGGATTCAAGCTATACTTCAAGTTCCCCATCCAAGAAACATCAAGGAATTACAAGCCTTTTTAGGAAAGATTAATTTCCTAAGAAGATTTATTCCTAACTTGGCTCAGCTGATAAGATTGTTGAACAATATGCTCAAGAAAGATGCCAATGTAAAATGGACAATCGAGGCTAAACAAGCTTTTGAAGAAATCAAGATAGCTTTGACAAAAACACCTATGCTTACAAGCCCTAGTTTTGATAGAGATTTTATAATCTTCTCCTTTGCTTCTAAAAATACAATTGCTGCTATCTTACTGCAGAAGGATGACTTAGGATATGCAAAAACTATTGCCTTTTTCAGTAGAGCCCTTAGGGATGCCCCACTCAAGTACAAAATCATGGAAAAGCAAGCATATGCCCTCGTAAAAGCCATAAATGATTTCAGAGTTTATATCCTATACTCTCACATAGTTGCATATGTGCCCAATGCAGTAGTCAAGGACATTTTAACTCAAGAGGGAATGGAAGGCAAGAGGGGAAAATGGATTGCCAACATTCTGGAATATGATATAGAAATCAAACCAACAAAACTTATAAAAGGACAAGGGCTAGCTAAACTAATGACTGAAATTAATCCAAGCCTTGACATCAATGAACTGAAATAATGACAGGAAAGGCGACTCACAGATCAATAAGCCTTTTTGACAAATCACCTTGGTATGCTGACATATGTTTTGTATTATTAAACCTGCAAGCTCCTCCAGGGTTATCCAGAACTAAGAACATATTTCTAAAATTGAAAGTTGCAAAATTTTGTATCATAGACAATGTTTTATTTTGGAAAAATCATGAAGGTGTCCTGCTTAACTTCCTATCTTCAGATGAAGCTGATAAGGTCCTTAGAGAATTTCATGTAGGAGACTGTGGAGGGCACTTATATTGGAAATCCAGAGCTGATAAAATCCTGAGGGCTGGAATTTATTGGCCCTCCATGTTTACTGATTGAAAAAAGTTTGTAATGTCATGTCATAAATGTCAGATCTTTGAAGGGAAGAAAAAGTTACTTCCCTTGCCCCTCAAGCCCATTTCAACTGAAAAACCATTTCAACAATGGGGCTTAGACTTCATTGGGGAAACTCACCCTTCATCCTCAGGCCAGCATAGATGGATCCTGACAGCCACTGATTACTTAACCAAA
>APFE030681068.1:1886-18802 GCA_000404065.3 Pinus taeda
TACCTTGAAGTGTGTGCACTGGGGGTACGCACCTCATGAATGGGTAACCTGCGTGTCTGGACGCGGTCCCTGCACGACCGGCGGGTACGCATCTTCTGACTGTTCTCCTGTGTACTTCTTAATTCTCATCATATTGAGAGCCATGCCATGGGTGTTGCCATCAAGTACAACATCTGTAACATATAACCATACCAGAAACATAATGCCAACAATGGTTACTTTTCAATTAATGCCTATTGAAGTATTTATACACTCGTTTAAGTTAAACAAAGAATGAATTAACTGAAAAATAAGTTAACTAGATATACATGAGTTGTATGCATAACAGTTGCATACATATGTAGGTTTCTTTCAGTAAAGTCGCATACAAAAATATGAGTAGGAAAATAAAAGTTTTAGTGAGTTTTAAATACTAATTCACCCCCCTTCTCAATATTTTTCGCAACAATTGGTATGAGAGTCGGTTCTTCAGAAGAAGCCCGATTGCTTGAAGGAAGTTTCATCAAGATGAGCAATCAAGAAGGGACAACATTTATCAGGCCACCGTTGTTCAACAGAAACAATCTAATTTTATGGAAGGTAAGAAAAAGAACTTACTTACAGTCACTTGGAGCAGATGTATGGGGAATCATTAAAGGAGGCTATCAATATCCATCCTCCATTCCCACATATGAAGAAGAAAAGAAGAAATATGAGACAAATGCAAAGGTTGTTAATGCTCTATTAGGAATCTTAACATAATAAGAATTTGTCAAAGGCATGTAGCTAAATATGGGAAAGGCTATATGGGACAATATCATCCAGTGCTATGAAGGTGACACCAAGGTAAAAAGTGCAAAACTTCAAACTCTTAGAATTCAATATGAAACTCTAAAAATGCACAATGATGGAGTATCACAAGTTTCTTTCTCAGGATAGATGAGATATTTCATTCTATGAGAAATCTTGGTGAAAAAATAAAAGAATCATCACTGGTTGAAAAAATATTAAGGTCTCTAACTCCTAAATTATATTCAAAAGTTTCTGCCATAGAAGACATGCAGGACCTGAAGAATATTATTGTTGTACAACTACATGGGATTCTAATAGCCTATGAAATGAGAAAAGTGGGTCCCTCAGATGTTAAAGAAGCTTCATTGAAAGCTACTGCAAAAGGAAAAGAAAAGGAAGAATCAGGTTATGTATCAGAAGAAGAAGAGGCAAACTTCGTAAAGAAACTCCAAGTGGGTATCGGAAGATTCAAAGGTAAGCTTCCCTTCAAATGGTTTGCTTGTGGTAGAGTTGGTCATTACGATGCTAAGTGTCCCTATAGAGAAAATCATGAGAAAGGAAAGAAGCTGCAAAAATAAATAGGAGAAGGTTTGAAGACAGGAGAAGTTTTTATACACATTAAGATAGTGATGGTCTTTCAAATGGTGAAGAAGGTGAGTGTGATCAAGAATGTCAATTACTTATGGAATTTGAAGATAGAAGTAGTAATGAGTTTGATGCCCTAGAAGAAAAGGATAGAAAACTTTGACAGTGATGTATCAGATGTAGTGACGGTTACATATGTTAACAAATATTCAAGTTTGGGAGCATCCCACTATCTATTAATCAAGAATGAAGAAGATGGTATCAAAGAGTTATTAGGTATGGGCTTTTGTTCTAACTGCACTCCATTTCCTTATCTATGCAATAATGATAGTGATGAAAAAAATGAAACAACTGATCTTTTACCCATAGGTAAAAGTGAAAGTAAGCACTCTAAAGAGAAAACAAATTAAAAAATGATGCCTCTAGAAGCAGAAGATCAAGTATGCAATGGCTACACCAAGGTTCCTCCATCCAACGAGGAAGTGAAAAAGAATAGTAAGGCTTTGAGTGACATCTTTTGTAACATGCCTGATTCAACTTTAAATAAGGTTATGCATTATACAACTGCAAAGCAAGTGTGGGATAAGCCACAAGAAATGCATGAAGAAATCCCAAAATAAGATTCCTCATTAAGGGAACTACCAGGTAATCTTATCTCTAACAATGTTTCAACAAATGAACATGATAACAAAACAACCTTTGTTATGTCATATGGAGTTGTTGATTCAAAAGAAAATAGGCTAGAATTTTTTTTTTATCTGCTTTGAAAAATATTGTTAATCTTAAAGATAAGTTGCAGGCATATGATAACAAAGACCATATTAAATAAGTAAATTTTGTTGTGGAATCTAAAAAATATTTCGAAGGTCTTGAAGCTAAGTTTCATATTGATGAAGTGGTGTTGGTGTGATAATTATTCTTACATAAAGAAAATGGGCCAAGAGAATGATGATACTGTAGGTTTTATGAAGAAATCTGCTAAATGATACTTGGAGACATGGAGTCACATATTAGTTTTCACATATGTCGATTGATGCATGAAAACATATGTTTCTTTGATGAACATGATTGAGGCTATTCCTACAAAGGGAAAGAGCAAGTTGACTTTGATAAGGTCAAGATGATGAGTTGATAGATTATCTCTATGATTTTTTTTTATTATGTTGATGTTGCATACTTGGTCATAGGTTGATGGTATTGAAGCTAAATTGTCTTATCCTGCAAATTGATGATGAAAAATGTGCATGTCGTTATTCATGTTGTTGTTCACAGATGCTTACAGTGTAGATCCTATATGGTGTATGATAGTTGTTGATGACTATCATGGTCTCTTTGGTCATAAATGTCATATATTTCTTTTGATGTAAAGGTCATGTAAATACCTATGATTTAATTGTAATATTCAGTCATGGTTGAATTATTGAGGTCAAATCTATTATGAATGTAATCCCATTTTGGGTGGTTGATGTAATAATGAAGTCAAATATGTAACCCCACTGTGATTGGGTGATTGATGTAAGTTTGAGTCATTGGTAATAGGAAAAGTCATATTTGGTTGAGTCATAGAGTCATGTACTACATTGCACATCCTTAAGAATTTTTAGGCATGTGCTAAGAGGGACTATGGTCAGTATTCAGTGTTCATACTCAGTAAATCAAATCTACAACGCTCATGTCAAAAAAGGGAGAGAAGCCTTCATTCAACATTGGTTGGCCCTTTTCCCTTGATGCAAAAGGGGGGGGGAGGGGGGAGTACTTGGTGTTTGAAAATCTTGGTGCTTAACTTGATGTGTTTTATAGATATTTACAAGTTGTGGTGACAAAACACAAAAGTAGTTGCTATCAAGTCCAAAGGGGGTGATTGTTTTCATTATGGCTAATGTGTTGTCCTTGATGGAAACCTGCTTTATGAGTTGTATTTTGATGGCGACCTACTTAATGAAGATGTCAACAGGATGTGTCTACATGTGACAGAGATTTTGGTCAAAGACATAGTAGTTCAAAGATAGAGGAATCATAAAGATGAAGTTTGAAGAAGTATATGTGGGTTCTGTGAACCAAAGCCGACTACACACGCTGGTATGAAGAATGAAAAGATGCGTATAATTTCCACACCATAGTATTCTAAATACCAAGGGTCTTTATAATGGTGTTGAACAATAGTATTGAGCCCAACAATGGATATTTGACCTCGTCAAAGAATACCATCGACATCAGTATGGATTTGACCTATGATATTGGACAAGGGCTAAGTTATATAAGGAGATGAAGATTAAATTATTTTGTTTTGCAAGTGATGAATATTTCATGAATAGTTATATTTGAAGCAAGTATGCATGTAATGGGCTATTAATGAATTGTTTGATCTAAAACTAATTATGCACCTGGGAATTTGATGAAGGATCACATTCAATAGATCTGAAATGACTATCTTGATAGTGGATTAATTTGATATGAAATATTTATGTTTGACGCATGTTTTAATATGTATGCCAAGAGATGGTTTGTTCTGAATGTCTGATGAGAAACGAAGCTACAAGTCAATAGTTGTAGGTCTATACGCAGGTTTGATAACTTGAAAGGCAGGTACATACACAAGTTTAAAACTGGTAAGTAGCATATCAATTATGCAGTTTGGACAAATATGTACGCAGGTTTGATTCTTGAAAAATTGCGTATATATGTTGTTATCACTTAAGAAATCTAATGCCAAAATTTCTCGTACTAGCTTGATGATAAAGGTCAGTGTTAGTCTAAGTTTGATTTCATTTTTCCTTAGAGTCTGAGTCTTAGGAGGTCATGAGTCAAGCATGCATTCTTATCTATCACTGGTCACCCTCATTCATCACCGATCTCATAGTCATGTGTCACTTTATTTTTAAAAAATCATTATCTACACAAAGCCTTTTAGGTGATTGCATAGCGCATGTAACCTTTCTGAAGTGTTTTCACAACGCATTAACTTTGTTGAGCAGTTTTGCAGCGCAAAGGCCCATTAGGTGTTTTCGCAGCGCGATACGTTATTAGGTGATTTCGCAATGCATCATTCAAAATTCATACTGACCGCGCTGCAAAATCAGAGATTCGTGCATTCCACAACAAATCTTTCCCAACTGTCAAATCCGTTAAGTTAATCTATGGCTGCGTCATTCTTTGTCAGTTCATGTACTCCACATATCACTTCCAACCACCTATCTCCATTATCACAACCATTAGGTACGTTGATACACACGGAATACAAGTTCCAAGGAAAGCCACCTATGCACAAGTTTTAATGATGATTGTAAGCCTTGCATGAGTAACAAATATGCAAGATTTCAATTTAAAAAAACATAATCTGCAAGATTTCAATTTGAAAAACCATTGTCATCAAGCAAGGCAACAAATCAAGCGAGGCAACTATCAGGTGAGGTAGAAATTCAAGAGAGGCAGAGTTTGCAGTTTGAACAACGCTAGCATTCCCTGCCTATAGGTCACTGAAACTTCATGGAGGGATCAGTAGAAAGGAAAGAACACAGATCAGGCAAATGTCTGAGAAACGAGCCTGAAGGTTTGGATATAACATTGAAGAATAGAGAGGTGGAGAAGGCATTTAAACAAGCTGGATGTTGGAACTTCTGCAAGAAGCTACAAGGAGGTCATGCACAAGTGACTAAAGAATTTGCACTGAATTTTACAGGATTAAACTCAAAGGTTGGTATGATAGAATTGCAGGTTTCACCAGACATGATATCCACAGTTACAGAGATTCCAAGAGGGCAAGAAAATTGGTTCAAGAATTTCAAATTTGACATGAACCCATGCAAATAATTTCTAAAGAAGGAATTCGTTAACTCGGATTTGAGCAAGTATGTTCCTAGGAGCTATGTCAAAGAATCCTATGCACATTTGCTCACCTGTATACAGAAATACCTGACCTGTGAAGGAAGATATAACAAGATGTATTCGTACCATTTCAAACTTCTACTGCATTTTACAGGAAAGGCATCTATTGATCTACCTTTTTACTTATTCCGCAATTTGAGTAAAATGTGTGACAAGGTGCAATTAAGAAAAGAGGCTTGTGAGACTTCTTTGTTTCACCATGGCCTGATTAAGTTACTTGTTTTGCATGAACTTCAAAGGGTAGGCAGAGACTAGGACACATTTATATTCATGGCTGGTTTCAAGAGCAAGACTGGTCTCAGCCCTCTAGCTGCAAAAGATCTTTCAATAACAGGTCCTCAAGTAGAAACAAGAGCCAAGAGGTTTTCAAAGTTAAAGGCAAGAAAGCAAGTAAGGGAATCCACCAAACCATTGATTATTTAGGATACACCCTAGCAGTCCCTTAAAGAGAAAATTCAGGATAAGGAAACTGCACATGAATCAAGCACAGGTGAAGGAGTTCAAAGAAGAAGAACAAGGAGCCAGGTGGCAAAAGAAAAGGGTAAGTCAGTGGCTATTGAAGAAATTCTTGTTACAAGGGGAGATTTAAATGATTTAATGCAATAAATTGACATTGAGGAGTCCCCACTAGTTCAAGCTAATTTGATACAATCAAAAAAAGAGAAGGCTAAGAAGGTCAAAGCCTCAAAGAAACTTAAGTTTGATGATCAAGCTGAACAATTTGTTTTCAAACCCAGGAGACCCATAACAAGGAAGTTCAAATAGGTATAGGAGGTGTTGCCAAGGGCAGATGAAACAGGGGAGGAGACACGGCCTCATGAAAGAAAGGATAAAGGAAAAACAGTTGCCACTCAAAAAGAAGGGAGTGTGGAAAACTTGAAAAGGAGATTGGAATCTGCCAACTTTGAGATTGCTAGATTAAAGAAAGCTACTAGGAAATTTGCAGCTAAGGAGGCTTATTTTAACCAAATGCAGGCTCGATGGAAAGATCAAACTTTTAAAATTCCTGAAGTGGTTGACTTTAATGTTCAATTCCGTAGCTGGACTACTCCTGCAATAAAAGAAGCTCAATTTATCAGAAAAGTCAATATAAACCTCAGGTCTGGGATCAAAGTACTGAAAAAACAAGTTGAAGACTTAAAGATTCAATTGGACCAGCAAAAAGGATCTCCATAAAGAGAACCCACTTCAAGTAAGGAGATATTTCAAAGTTTTGATAAGTTTTGCTTGGTATAATCTTTCCAAACATTCCCATTCAATTTTGGAAGGTATTGAAACCGTTGCAAGAATGTTTTAACAACAAAGTGCTAAAATAGCAAAGTTTTGGGTTGAAACTGTGATTTTTGAAACAACTCAGCAGTTTTGTAGCGTGCTACGAAACTGCTGAAGGTGATGACTAGAGCTCAGCAGTTTCGTAGCGCACTATGAAACTGCTAAAGCTAAATAATCCAATATCAATCAACCAGTTTTGAAACATAAGCGGGAAATTTTGAAAGGTGAATATATACAAGGCATCATCTGAAGCTTCAACATTCAACCAGGTTAAGATAGGTGGAGAAAATATGGATTCGAGTCCAACTTTAAATTTTTGTCATAAAGTGAGCACATTTACCACAGTTCCAAATATTTCAAAACAACTTGAAGGAATTTTTGCCTTTAAATATAAAGGAGGTGGACAACGCATCAAGGACGTAGCCATTTGTCACATTTTGGATAATCAAATATGAAGGACATGCTTCTGTGGATTCAAAAATTATAAGGAAAACTAAAGACCGATGAGCAAGGGTAGTTTCCTATGTTTCAGGACA
The DNA here is from genome assembly GCA_000404065.3 of Pinus taeda. NCBI lineage: Eukaryota > Viridiplantae > Streptophyta > Pinopsida > Pinales > Pinaceae > Pinus > Pinus taeda. Next base: position 8,936 of record APFE030681068.1, read on the forward strand.
ATGGAGAAGATGTGGCATGGAAGACCAGCATGGAGCCTTGAACATCCATCACAGCCAAACTGAAAAGGAACTAGATGTCAAAGAACAAGAACCATTGTAATCAAGGCTATTATTAGCATAACATGGTGTTAGAATCCTACTTGATTTAGATCTCTAGAAAGTCTAGTTGAAGTTTGTTACATTTAATAGGTAGTTAAAAGTTGAATAGGTGTCATTAGAAGTAGATTTCGAGTTCCCCTCATGCTGGAGGAGGAATCTCAATCAGGAAGAAAAGCTCTATAAATAGGAGAAAGAGCAATGTATTAGGGGTTGGAAGTTTATGTAAAAAATCTCTGTTGTTAAGCTTATGTAAAGACTTTGTTTCTTTTGGTAATACAGTATTGGCTTCTGCTGCTCAAGAATCATAGAGACTTCAATGTATGAATTCCTCTTGTTTTCTTTTCATGTTGTCTATAGTATTATGAGTTTTTGATTACTTAGAAATCACTTGCAGTGTTCTAATTTACTTCATGTACTCATAGGCCGTCCTGTTGTGTTTGGTGTACTCTGTTTATATTGAAATCTGAATGCCTTGATTTCATTGCAAAGCCAATTCTACTGTTGAGACTAAATGACATATGACTCCATAAGCCCAATGGATGCTTGTTAATTTTGATTTCACCAGCCTCATTCCTATTTGTTTCACAAAGAGTTAGCCATCTTAATCATAATCATAAAACCTTTAATCCTTTGAGAGAGCCCTCTCAAGCTAAGGAGGCTAAGCCTTAGCTAAAATATTGGTTTGAAACAGTTACTTGAAGTCTTCTTGGTCTGCAGCCTTCCAGGGCCCGATTTTGAGATAACATACGTGAAAGTATTTTGAGGAAAGCACATATATAAGATAGGGTTTTGTTGAATAAGATATCTGATTAGTCTAATCAATCTTGTTGTGTTTCTATCGTCTGTCAATGAAGCCTTACTTGATGAGTTGGGCTTAACAGTGATGATTAATGTTGAATTGGTTGATTGAAGAATGATGATGCTGCTAAATTTATGTTATCGAAGATTTGTGATGATTATGTGATTATTTTAGAATGATTCTGTGGTTTAGGGTGTAACTCAATGTTTGTTTTAGAATGATAGTGCTTCAGTTTCAAGGTTCAATGTTTTGAGATCTATACGCAGGTATGATTCAAGGAAGTTGTGTATACACGCAGATTTGCTAAAGTAAAGTAGTGTATATATTCTGTAATTTTATTGATCGGGGTTTTCAATTGGTTCAGTGAGTTGATGCAATGTTTGGGTTCAATATTGGTATTCTAATTACAATGATCTAACTAATTTGGTTGTTAGAGAATTAGTTGATTGATTTGGGTCTCAGTTGCTTCATTATTTGGTTGATTCAGTTGATTCAATGATTGAGTGATTTATTGCAGTGATCAGTTTCAGTTTTGATATTTGGCATTGGGCTTAAATGATGGTAGTGGGTCCAGTATGAAAATTTGGTGAAAAGTGGCCTACAAGTTGTGATGTTTTGTATTAGGTGGATCCATTGTGAAAATTTATGAAACGTGATCCATGGTGGTGCTAAGGGTTGGATCCTTCAGTAAGGGAGTCGAAGCTTCCTTCCAGTGGTATCGGGTAAATCAGATCAAGGTGTAGAAGCTCCTTTCTGATGGATGTCGGTACACGTGATCAATGGGTTGGATCTCCCTTTTAATGGGTGCTAGAGAACAAGAGAAGGTTGTAGCCTTCTGTAGGTGGGTGCTTGCATGCTAGTATGACTCTGCGCCAGTACAAGTTTCTAATTTTTTTTTTTTCATTATAATAAAAGATGAAGACAAAGATGACAAAAACGGTGGTTTTTTCCCACATTGGGTTTCCACCTAAAAACTGTGGTGTTCATGTGTGTTGATGTGTTTCTTTTGTGTGATGGTTTATTGTTCTTACTGTACATGCTTAATGTTTAATTAATGCCTATTGAAGTATTGATACACTACTTTAAGTTAAAAAGACGATGAATTAATTGAAAAGTATGTTAACTGGATATACACTAGTTGTCTCCATAACAGTTGTGTACATAGGCAGGTTTCTTTCAATAAAGTTGCATACATAAATATGAGTAAGAAAAGAAAAGTTTTAGTGAGTTTTAAATACTAATTCACCCCCCCTTCTCAGTATTTTTCCCAAAAAGTGGTATCAGAGTTGGTCCTTCAATAGAAGCTTGATCGCTTGAAGGAAGTTTCATAAAGATGAGTAATCAAGAAGGGACAACATCTATCAGGCCATCATTGTTCAACAAAACCAATCTAATTTTATGGAAGATAAGAACAAGAGCTTACTTACAGTCACTTGGAGCAGATGTATGGGGAATCATTGAAGGAGGCTATCAATATCCATCCTCCATTCCCTTAGATGAAGAAGAAAAGAAGAAATATGAGACCAATGCAAAGGTTGTCAATCTTTTGTTAGGAACCTTGACAGAATAATAATTTGTCAAACTCATGCTACTGAATACGGCAAAGGCTATATAGATCATCCAAAGCTATGAAGGTGACACCAAGGTAAAAAGTGCCAAACTTCAAACTCTTAGAATTCAATATGAAACTCTTGGAATGCATAATGATGAAAGCATCACAAGTTCCTTTCTTAGGGTAGATGACATCGTGAATTCTATGAGAAAGCTTGGTGAAGAAATAAAATATCACTAGTTGAAAAAATATTAAGGTCTCTAACTCCTAAATTCAATTCAAAAGTTTCTTCCATAGAAGAAATGCAAGACTTGAAGAATCTTACTGTTGTAAAACTTCATGGGATTCTAACAGCCTATGAAATGAGAAAAGTGGGTCCCTCAAATATCAAAGAAGTGACATTCAAAGCTACTGAAAAAGGAAAAGAAAAGGAAGAATTAGGTTACGTATCAGAAGGAGAGGAAAATTTCATATAGAAACCCCAAGTGGGTATTGAAATATTTAGAGGTAAGCTTCCCTTCAAATGGTTTTCTTGTGGTAGTGTTGTTCATTACGATGCTAAGTGTCCTTGTAGAGAAATTCATGAGAAAGGGAAAGAAGTTGTAAAAATAAATAGGAGAAGTTTTGAAAACGAGAGAAGTTTTTACACACATGAATATAGTAATGGTCTTTCAAATGTTGAAGAAGCTGAGTCTAATCAAGAATGTCAATTATTTATGGCATTTGAAGATAGAAGTAGTAATGAGTTTGATGCCCTAGAAGAAAAGGATATTTTTATTGAAAACTCCCACAGTGATATATCAGATGTAGTGACAGTTACAGGTGTCAGCAAATATTCAAGTTTGGGAGCACCCCGCTTTCTATTAATCAAGAATGAAGAAGACAATAAAAAAGAGTTATCAGGTAAGGGCTTTTGTTCTAACTGCACTCCATTTCATTGTCTATGCAATAATGATAGTGATGACGACAATGAAACAATTGAACTTGCACTCATGCATAAAGGTGAAAATAAGCATTCTAAAGAGAAAAAAAATTAAAAAATGATGCCTCTAGAAGTAGAAGATCAAGTATGCAATGGCTACACCAAGATTCCTCCATTCAATGAGGAAGTGTAAAAGAATAGTAAGGCTTTGAGTGACATCTTTTGTAGCATACCTGATTCAACATTAAATAAGGTTATGCATTATACAACTGCAAATCAAGTGTGGGATAAGCTACAAGAAATCCCAAAAGAAGAGTCCCCATCAAAGGAACTACCAAGTAATCTCATCTCTAACAATGTGTCAACAAATGAACATTATAACAAAGCAACCTTTGTTATTTCATATGGAGTTATTGATTCAAAAGAAGACAATTTAGAAGAATTTTTTGATCTACTTTGAAAAATATTGTTAATCTTAAAGCTAAGTTGCAGGCATATGATAACAAGGATCATATTAAATCAGTAAATTTTGTTGTGGAATCTAAACAATATTTCGAAGGTCTTGAAGCTAAGATCGTCTCTCTAACAAAAGATCTTGAGAAATCATATAAGCGGAATGAAGAACTACTTCAAGCATTTGAAGAACAAGAAAATGGGTCGAAAGATGAAATTCTCAAATTAAAGGAGCAAGTGGAAGAAGGTATGAAGAAGTAGTATCTAGAAAAGGAAAAGTAATATCAAAGAATGTAGGTTGAGGTAGACATCCTAAAAGGTAAATTATAATAAAAAGAAAAACATTTGCGATTTCAAGATAGTACTAAGATTTTGGATGATATTCATAGTAGTCAAAGGTCTATTGCCATCAAATATGGTCTTGGTTTTCATGAAACTGTTAAAGGAGAATGTAGTTCTCAAGGTGAGGCAAGGAATTTAAAGGGTAACAATGCAAAAACTGAAATGATCATAAGTCAACCTGATAAAAAATCAAGGAAAGTGAATCTTCAAAGAAAATAATTTACTCCTAATGTTAATCAATTCTCTCCTCTACTCAATATTGTTAAATATTTTATATGTCATAATTATTGACAGGTTGCAACAAATTGCAGAAGTAGATTATTTCAATCACAAGCCAATGACCACTTCATAGAAATATCACCAACTTCTAGGTACTCAAGCTTCTTTAAAGGATATTATTTTGCTTGAAATATATTTGGTCACAAAGCTATGGATTGCAATAGAAGGAATACGAAACAAAAATATTATGATTCGTCTGCTCATATAAGATGTCATGCTTGTAAAAAGTTTGGGCATGTAGAAAAAGAATGCAAGAACAAATCTATGGATCACCTCAGACAACATGGAAAGCAGTCATAAAAGACTATTGATGTCAAAAGACCTAAAAAAGATGGATCCACTAACATTTCTTATAATAAGCATGAAGAAGAAGAACATATAAGGTGTGGTCTTGCTCTTTACTTATTTGAAGAAGAAGATGAATGGTACATAGATAGTGGATGCTCTCATCATATGACTGGAGATAAGAGTAAGATGGAGTCTCTGAAGAAAAAACAATATGGTAAGGTTATTCTTTGAAATAATGCTCCACCAAAAGTTTTGGGAAAGGGTAGAGACAAAATTAATAAACATAAAGGATAAATTGATACTTTATTAGTTCAAGGGCTAAAGGAGAATATTCTAAGTGTATGTCAAATGGGAGATAAAGGCAATATAATTGTGTTTACGTCCTCCAAGTGCAAGGTTATGAATGAAGAAACTAGAAATTTCATAGTAAGATGATATAGAAACCTAGACAAATTATATGTGCTTGAAGAACGAAATTCTCGAAGATATGAGGAGGATCTAGATTCAAAGTAAAAGAAGATGGTGCCCATTACAATCAATTATTCTTAAAATAATATTTCTCATAGTGACTGCAAAAGAGATTGAGGTACATGACCTCATAAGAGTAGACAATGATTATCAGGTCCTCAAGATCAGTTATGTATAATCTCAGGGGGAGTAATACATGTTTTATCTTGATGATGATTCCCATGATTGTTTTGTTTATATTACCGAAAATGCATCTAATGTAGTAAAAATGAATAGGTACAAACATAACAGACTAAGAGGGGCCTGTGGCTATAAAATTTCAATATTTTACTTTCTATACGTGGATCCTATGAAGACAAATCGTGTATATACGCCAGTTTTGATACGAAAACTCACGTATGTTTTGCTATGATGAAGAAATAGGGGGATAGACTCAAGAAAAGGCTCTGATTGTCTTTAGACAATTATTATTTGGTTGTCTTGTTCTGATGATTGATGATTACAATCTGTTGATGCTATTTATAAATGGTTTTGGATTTTTATAAGTTGTTGATGCCTTGATGGATAATCGATTGATGACAATGCTTTGATGTCCTTACTGGTATATGAGATGATATGATCAGATCTGACAGTGAACAATTGACATAGGTTCAGGGGGAGAATTTGCTATGCTTCTAATAATGCATTGTTGCCATTATGTTTGCTTGGGAATTTATTGTTACATAATGATGATCATGTTGCTAAAGTTTTTGAATGATGCATCATGCATTGTTGTGGTTATGGGTTGTATTCATGGATGATTACTTAAGTTTCATATTGATGAAGTGGTGTTTGTGTGATAATTCTTCTTGCATAAAGAAAATGGGCCAAGAGAATGATGATACTGGAGGTTTTATGAAGGCATTTACTAAATGATACTTGGAGACATGGCATTCTTAGTCACATATTATTGATATTAAGGAATGATGCTACTTTTCCCTATATTACTTTGTGATGATATGATTAGTTCTCACATATGTCAATTGATGAATGAAAACATAAGTTTCTTTAATGAACATTGATTGAGGCTATTCCTACAAAGGGAAAGAGCAAGTTGACTTTGATAAGGTCAAGATGATGAGTTGATATATGATCTCTATGAATTTTTTCTATGATGTTGATGTTGCATAATTGGTCACAGCTTGATGATATTGAAGCTAAATTGTCTTATCTTGCAAATTGATGATGAAAAATGTGCATGTTGTTATTCATGTTGCTGCTCATAGATGCTTACGGTTTAGATCCTATATGGTATATGATAGTTGTTGACGACTATCATGGTCTCTTTGAGGTCTCTTTGGTCACAATTATTAATGTCATATATTTATTTTGATGTAAAGGTCTTGTAAAGACCAATGATATAATTGTAATATTCAGTCATGGTTGAACTATTTAGGACACATCTATTATGAACGTAATCCCATTTTGGGTGGTTGATGTAATAATGAAGTCAAATATGTAACCCCACTATGAATGGGTGATTGATGTAAGTTTGAATCGTTGGTAATAGGAAAAGTCATATTCAATTGAGTCATAGAGTCATGTACTTCATTGCACATCCTTAAGAAGTTTTAGCATGTCCTCATAGGCAGCATGGTCATTATTCAATGTTCATACTCAGCATATCAGATCTAGAATGCTCAAGTCAATAAAGGGAGAGAAGCCTTCATTCAAAATTGGTAAACCCTTTTCCCTTGATGTCAAAGGCACAAAGTAACTTGGTGTTTGAAAATATTGGTGCTTAACTTGATGTGTTTTACAATTGTTTACAAGTTGTGGTGACCAAACATAAAAGTAGTTGCCATCATGTCCAAAGGGGTAGATTTTTGTCATTATTACTAATGTGTTGTCCTTGATGGAAACCTACTTGATGAGTTATCTTTTGATGGAAACCTACTTAATGAAGATGTCAATAGGATGTGTCTGCATGTGATAGTGATTTTGGTCAAATACATAATAGTTTAGAGACATAGGGATGATAAACATGAAGTTTGAAGAAGTATATGCGGGTTCTGTGAACCAATGTCGCATACACACGCAAGTATGAAGAAGAAAAGGCACATATAGTTTCCGCACCATGGTATTATAAATACCAAGCGTATTTACCATGGTATTGACTAATAGAATTGAGCCCAAAAATAGATATTTGATCTCGTCAAAGAATACCATTGGCATCAGTATGGATTTGACATGTGGTATTAGACAAGGGCTAAGTGATATAAGGAGATGAAGATCAAATTATTTTCATGTGCAAGTGATCAAAATTTCACGAATAGTTAGATTTGAAGGAAGTATGAATGTAATGGGTTATTAATGAATTGTTTAATCTGAAACTAGGTATGCACCGAAAAATTGATGATGGATCAGATCCAATAGATATAAAATGACTATCTTGATAATGGATTGATTTGATCTGAAATATTTATGTGTGGCACATGTTTTCATATGTATGCCAAGAGTTCAGTTTTTTCTAAAGGTATGAGTCAATAGTTCTAGATCTATACACGGGTTTGATAACCTGAAAGGCACATACATACATGAGTTTAATACTAGTAAGAAGCATATCAATTCTGCACTTTTGACATATATGTGCGTGGGTTTGATTCCTGAAAAAACGCATAGATACGCAACAATGTTTTTAGAAAAGTGAGTATATAAGATAGGGTTTTGCTGAATAAGATATCTGATTAGTCTAATCAGTCTTGTTGTGTTTTTATTTTCTGTCAATGAAGTCTTACTTGATGATCTCAGCTTAATAATGATGATTAAACTTGAATTGATTAATTAAAGAATGATGATGTTGCTAGATGTATGTTATTGAAGATTTGTGATGATTCTGTGATTATTTCAGAATGATTCAAAGGTTTAGGGTGTAACTCAATGCTTGTTTCAAAATGACAGAGATTCAGTTTCAAGGTTCAATATTTTTAGATCTATTCCTGGGTATGCTTCAAGGAAGTTGCATATACATGCGGATTTGTTAAAGTAAAGTAGTGTACATATTATGACATTTTATTGATCAGGGTTTACAGTTGGTTCAGTGAGTTGATGCAGTTTTTGGGTTCAATATCGATATTCTGATTACAATGATCTAATTGCTTTGGTTGTTATAGAATAAGTTGATTGATTTGGGTCTTAGTTGGTTCATTAATTGATTGATTCAGTTGGTTCGATTCTTGAGTGATTTATTGCAGTGATCAATTTCGGTTTTGATATTTGGTATTGGGCTTAAATGATGGTAGTGGGTCGAGTTTGAAAATTTGATGAAAAATGGCCTACAAGTTGTAATGTTTTATATCAGGTGGATCCAATGTGAAAATTTATGAAACATGGTCCACAATGTAGCTGAGGGTTGGATCGTTCAGTAAGGGAGTCGAAGCTTCCTTCCAGTGGTAGCGGGTAAATCATATCAGGGGGTAGGAGCTCCCTTATGATGGGTTGTCGGTAAACGAGATCAGGGGTTTGTAGCTCCCTTCTAATGCACGTCGGAGAATAAGAGAAATTTGTAGCCTTTTGTAGATGGGTGTTTGCGTGCTAGTATGACTCTGCGCAAGTACAAGATTGTAAGAAGTTTTTCATTATAATAAAACATTAAGAGAGAGATGACATCAATGTTGGTTTTTTTCCACATTGGGTTTCCCCCTAAAAATCCTGTTGTTCATGTGTGTTTATTTTTTTCTTATGTGTGATGGTTTTTCTGCTCTTACTGCGCATGGTTATTATTTAATTAATGCCTATTGAAGTATTCATACATTATTTTAATTTAAACAAATGATGAATTAACTAAAAAGTAAGTTAACTAGATATAGCGAGTTGTCTATATAACAGTCCCTTACATACGCAGGTTTCTTTCAGTAAAGTCGCATACATAAATATGAGAAAGAAAAGAAAAGTTTTAGTGAGTTTTAAATAATGATTCACCCCCCCTCTCAATATTTTTCCCAATAATTGGTCTTAGAGTCGGTCCTTTGGTAGAAGCTTGATTGCTTGAAAGTAGTTTCATCAAGATGAGAAATCAAGAAAGGACAACATCTATCAGGCCACCATTGTTCAATGAACAAATCTAATTTTATGGAAGTTAATAACGAGAGCTTACTTAAGTCACTGGTGAGCACCAATATTGTAGCAATAATGCTACAACTCATGGGGCTTCCTACTTTACTTTTATCAATCGGGTAGTTCGTAACAAACTTGGAAGCGACGGTGCTGTATGCACAAGTACTAGCTCTTACTGTAGGCTGTCACTTGGTCAGCTGGCGCAAGATCACTAGGAGCTCAAGCCAACTTCTATGAGTTTCCAGAAGAATCTTTCAACTATGATGAAATAAAGCTAACTCTACTGATCCGGATTTAAACAGGAACGCAATAGATTACAGAGATAACCATAAATACAGAGATGCGATAACCATAAATAAAGAGATGCAGCGGAAATAACACTTCATTTCATTAATGGAAAATACTGAAATATGCTTACAACCAGTATTGGAAATAAACCAGCTAGGACTATGGTAGCTTATCTCTGAGAAGAGATGTGCGGCTACATGTCTCTGAACTGTTCCGAACTTGTGTTACAATGAGGCTCGAAGGCCTATTTATTATTGAGAAACAATGGAAAACCCTTCACAT
>APFE030681071.1:0-26683 GCA_000404065.3 Pinus taeda
ATTTCCTAGCTAGTTTTGGCATGCATGGTACATGCATGTGCGTATTTGGTTCTCTTGATATCATTTGCATGGGTCTTGCCAAGAGTGACAGTGGTTTTCAACCTCTCCTTTCCATTTTTGGATAGCCATGATGTGATGGGGTTTCTCTTACTTAGTTGAGTTGGATTTCTGGATGGTTTCAAAATTGAGTGGGGTGGTATCAAGGAGAAACAGACTAGGATTATCTAGACTAATGAAGGTGGGATTACGGTAAAGACAGATTGTGTATGCCCTCGTTAGGCCTAGGAAAAATTGACCGCTGAATGGCGAGATATACGGTAAAGCTTAGAGGGTGGAGCCTCACTATGCCTAGGAATCCTCGACCGATGAATGGCAGGATATACGGTAAAGCCTAGAGGTGGAGACAGACAAATTCCTCATGGTTTAGGTGGAGAGATCCAAAGGAATCCATGCTTGTATAGGCCTAGTGATCCCTGGATGGGTATGTGGTTAGTTTACGGTAAAGCCTGACAATGTATGTTTCTTATTTCAACCTAGGAATCCCTTATCCAGATTGCGGTAAAGCCTAGTTGTATAGATGGGGGCTTGGGCCTAGGAATCCGTTGGTGGATTGCCGTAAATCCTGAGGAATCCTTGGTTGTTTTGTTGTAAGTCCCACATTAGGTTTTAACCTCGTACATAAATTACCTGCATACGAATTCTAAAAAACAAAAAATAAAAAATGGCGAAAGAATAAAACATAAAACATATATACACAGAGATTTCCCTTAGATCCCAAAACTGGGACTATGAGATTGATTTTTCATTATGTTTCTTTCAATGTTACAATACATATATATACATGTCGAAGAATCCATAAACCCTAATCCACTAACCCTGAATTAGAACATAATCGTAGTTCCCTTGACCAGATCTATAAAATACCATGGAATGAAAATCATCATGCCCAAAACCATGTGCAAAATCCATGCACAAAACCATAGGTAGGTCCGCCCACCTAATATAGGGTCCAAAAATAATTTCCTGGGGCATTGCCCCAGACCCCGTGCAGAGGAGCTACAACCCCCCTGTCACCCCCTGCACGTGGGGTAGTCGTGGAAAGAATATAACACAACCCAACACCACATTTATGCTTGGAATATGGCATAGGGGTTATTGGCTAAAAGAAAGTTTTGGTTCAACCCAATCTATGGTTGGGTGGTATGTGGAAGCCCTTGGCTTGTTTGGCTTTTGTATCGTTTAATAATAGCTCTTTTCCCCTTTTATTTTATGAGTAAATGTACTTGTTATTATGTGGATTTAATGGTTGTGCTATCATTGATATTATTATGGTTATATGTTGGTTATAAGAATGGTTTCATGACAAATTTTAGTTATGGCTTGTAAGATGTTTTGATTGGTAAATGAATGGATATTGAATGCATGACCTAATAGATGTTATTGCAACTATTATGAGAAGGAACTACACCTTGTTGGCGATTTTGAAATAAGTATCAGATCCTTATGTCCAGATATGCATTTATAGCCTGTAGATTACATGTTCACAATGTCTTCGACGAAATGTTTATCATGGTTAAGATTGGTTAAGACAAGTCCTTGATCAAGTATTGTGTTAGAAGCTTTTTATTTGTGTCATTTTTTTTTAAAGTCTCATCAAGTTATGGGAAATGGTCTAGATCCTAGCCTTGAAAAAGTGGCTCAAATCACTCAGTCTCAAGTACAAAATTGGTTGAAAAAGACTGCAGTCTCTCCCTTCCAGGCTAGTGGGAGTGACAGTGAAAGGATAGGTTACTCATGGGTTGGGCACTTGGATTGGTTGTTTAGATCATGGGGTTCCTGTAGCACTTGAGGGAAGGTATGTAAAGTGTTTATTTGTCGGTTCCACTTCCTTCAGGTGATCTAGGAGGTTGAATAATATCATAGAACTCTTCGTCACACATTTACCCTAGTGGACTGGTAAGCTTGGGTAAGTGTGGGAAGAGGGAACTACAAGATGTATGATGAGGTAAGTGTCTTCATGCCTATCATGTACTGATGTCTATTGGTTGTCTTAGTATTACTAGCTATATTAGTTATTTTGGAAATTATTTTATCAATGCATCAATTCTAAAAAGAATTACTATATGAGTTAAAGATATACACATTCAACAAAAAATGTAACAAATAATAATAAATAATAAGAATTCAATGGAACTTATGGAGATGATTTTTTTTAATTAAATTGAAAAGTAAAGAGGGCATAACTAACTTTGAAATAAATTTCAACCCTTTATCATGACTATTATAAAGAATATTTATTCTGGGTTAAATCACTAGTATCTATTTAATAATTATTGACAATTAAATTAAAATTATAAAATATTTATTCCCAAATAAACATATCTATAAATATAATTATTTTTATATTTGTTTTTGTTTTCTAGGTAATGTGAGTCTTGAGATGACTAGATGCCTAACCTATTGCTTGAGTAGTCGTAACCCAGGTGATCGTACCCGTCTTGGGCCATACCAACCCTAAGCATGGATGGATTTTTACCCACAAAGTTTTGAACTAGTGACCTTTACACCATGGAGTGCCTTATCATAACGCCCTATCACCATCTACTCTATGCCCCCTGGGCATATTAAAAAATAAAAATAAGTTAAGAAATATAAATTAAATAATAAAGTAAATTTAAAACTATATAATTTTGGTAGATTCAAATGAATGACTTTCTAATACCTATTTGAAACGTAAATATAAGTGCTTTATATTTAAAGAGTAAAATATTTTCTGTAAATCTAAAAATTATATTGATCAAACATAAAAAAAATTACATCACTTGCCACCACGACTCGTTTTTTGGTACAATTTTCACTATCTAGTAGTATCAAAGCAAAGACTAATGATGTGAAGAATAGAAAAGTAAACATAAAGGGAAAAAAGACACCACTAGAGAGGAGAATCACCCAAATTTGGGTTGACCCTCAAGGCACACTAGAGAAGATCCCTTGTTAGAGTTCAAAGAGCCTAACTCATGACCTCATTTCAATGTAGCACGAGAAGTATTATTATTCAATATATTTGTGCTTATCAAAGGAGCATGGTTCACACCAGGAATCACATGAGATGTTTGAGGCCTTGAGTCTTGGACCTTGTCCCTCGGATGGATTTCATCATAAACATATTCATCATCATTCTTCACCATAAAGGCCTTTCCCTCCATACGAGGAGGGTTATAGGGCTTCCAACTTTTAGATATGGAATTGCAGATGTTATGCTTCTTTTGAGAATTAAACACAGGGAAAGAATTTTTTAAGTATCTTGTTTGATGAGAAAAGTGGAGACGAAAACTAATATTCCCATAATCTAGAGCCAAATTCCAGTGAAAATAATTAATTTTTAAATTAATTTGGTTGGGAAACCCTTTACCGATATCGATTTCAAAACAAATTTTTCCATATGTGTAAACACCAAGCTTCCCATTGTTAGGTGTGGAGCCTGATTATCTTCCTGATTGTTCATAGGTTTTATTTTGTTTCAGCCACATTGAATCTCTTTTCCTAATGGGGTGGCAATGTTTCTCATATGATCGTCACTAGGAGGTATAAGGGGGGCGACAATGATTTTTATGAGCCCCCGCGTGACAGGGGTTCAGGGGCAACACTCCCAAAGCTAAAAAAAGATGAAAAATTTCCTTGTAAATATTGTGATTTCGTACTCAATCTGGTTCATTCATTAGGTGGATGATATGATGGTAGAAGTTATGTTAATTTAAGGTATTTTTCCCTAGAAGGCATCCCTCGATTTATATGAGGAAATTGTATTGTGGTTGTGTATCATTATTCTGAGCGAGAAAGAGAGAGGAGACTACATGAGATTGAAGAAGAAATTAAAGTGGATCTATTGGTTGTAACTCTTCATTTTGCTGGATAATATGAAAGGAAGGACCAGTTGTTTCTCTATGTAGGTAGCCCAAATTATGTGAACCATGTATATTTGTGTCTCTCTTGTTTTATGCATTTCTATGTTTGTGTTTTCAAAATATTCTATGTGTTTCATTGCTCTGTTAATTAATTTCTAACAACTGGTATCACAGTTGAAGATGTTTTTGGCTGATAGACTCACATGAGAGAAGGGTTCCTGATTCAAGTGGGAGAAATGGCAAAAGATGGTAGGCTTAGGGTTGAGAAATTTAACATCCAAATGTACTAGTTTTGGAAGACGAAAATGAAAGATTATCCATACTAGAAATATTTGTACCTACCATTGAGAGGAAAAACAAAGAAGTCGATGAGTATCGCAAATGAAGAATGGGATCTTCTCGATAGAAAGTAACTAGCAACAATACAGTTGTGTTTCGCAACGTTAGTGGCATTCAACATTTCAAAGGAAATGACAATATAAAGTTTAATTACGACATTAGCCAAAATATATGAAAAACCCTCAGTCTCAAATAAGGTACTTCTTATGAAGCATCTATTTATTATGAAGATTCCAAAAGGTGGATTTGTTGTTGATCATTTAAATGAATTTAATACGATTACTAGTCAATTAACTTCTGTAGGGGTAGGTTGTGATGATGAAGTTAGGGCTTTGTTATTTCTTGTCTCATTTCTAGAAAGTTGGAATGGCTTAGTTATGTCTACTAGTAACTCTATCTCTAGATCTAGTACTTTAAAGTTGTATGATGTTGTTGGTGCCATCCTTGGTGAGGAAATGCGACAGAAAAGTTCCAGTGATATATCAGGTAATTCTTTGACTGTAGAGATTAGGGGAAGAAAAATTGAAAGGGGGAAGGAGCCTAGGAAATGGCAGTAAGTCAAGAAAAGGGAGATTCAAATCTAGATCAGGGATAGTTTGTTGGAAATGCAGGAAGAAAGACTACAACTATTATAAGGGAAAAGAAGGAGATGGATAGCAAGAGAACAATCATGAAGCAAGTGTGATAGGTGATGTGTTGCAATATGCTTTGATTCTTTTATTAGAGAATATTATTGATGCCTGTATGGTAGATTTAGGGGACTCATTCCTTGCCACATCTGATAGGAAACATTTTCATGACTATGTTAAAGGAGATTTTGGACAGGTTTGTCTTGGTGATGATAAACCTTGTAAAATCGTTGGAATGGGTAAGGTTTTTATAAAGCAACAGAATAAAAACCAATGGTTATTAAAGGAGATAAGGCATGTTCTAGACATAAAGAAAAATATAATTTCAACAGGGCAATTGGCAAGTGAAGGTTGTGTAACTACTTTTACAGAAAAAACGTGGAAGGTTGTTATCACCTAGAAAATGATCACCTAACCATTTCTAACTAGGTCAATCAAAATACATCATGTAGGATTAATTTTACCATAGTAAACTCACTTTCACCATAGGAAATAACTTAGTAAACCATTTTTATTAAATTATTTTTGTTTAAAATAAAATAAAAAACCTATGAGAATAATTAAATAAATCATTATTTATTTAATTTTCTCTAGAAATAAGCCCTAAGAGTTAACTCAATTGGTCAAATCAGTGCCTCGCCAATCGAGAGGTCACATGGTCAATTCCCAAAAGCTCTTGGGCTCAGGTCAATAAATAGGCCGAGGGGTGTGACCACCTTCAGGTGGGGTCGACCCTAGTGTTGTACCGTGGACGTAGTGGCTACCTAGTGACCATGGGTATCTGTGAACCACACGTGAAAATTTTTTTTCCCTAGAAATAATTAGTATATCATTACTTAATAATTATTTCTTAATAAATTTGACTAAATCATGTTCGTATAGTTAAATTAATCACTATTTATCTATTTATCCTTATTCTTATTTTTGGAATAGTTGTTAAACCATTATTTAGTAATTATTTCAAATTCAAATTTTTATTAATCCTTGCAAAGTGATTAATAAATCATTTCGTTTTTCAATTACTTCAACCATTTTCTAAATAAATATATTTGACCATTTTGAAAATATTTTCCCTCTCCAAAAAATATAATAAAGTATTCCTAATAGCTAGATTTTTTTAATTATGTTTTTTGACCCAAAGGAACCCAACAGCCTGCCTGACACGTAACTATTAGTAAACCTTTGGGGGGCTACAATTTGTCCTCCTCCCTATATCCTGGATCGCAATAGCGAGGATTTGAACCTGAGTCTCTCGAGTTTCAACGATTTCACATATCTCGGATTACCAATTGAGCTACCCCCCTCAGACCTAATAGCTAGATTTTGATTTGGTCAATAATATTTATTATTTTCCAATTCCTAATTTATCCCAATACTTTGTTATAAATAAGAGGGTTTTCCATTCATTCCTCACCATCATCATTATCATCGTCACCATTATATTCTTCCCATATTTCAGCTCCCACTTGAGTTCCATCTCACTTTTGGGTTTTTCTGCATATTAAGAGAGAGAAACAAATCGTTGAAGGACAAGGACATCAAAAGACCGATCCCACGGAGGTGGATTTTGCAAATGCATATTGTAAATCATTCACTAGGTGTTTTCTAATAAAAATATTATTCATTCAAAGTTTCTATTGGGTTGTTACATTGGATATTTCTTGTTGTTCTATGTTTTGGGTTTCATATGATATTTTTACTACAGGTTTTTCTTATTCTTTCATCGTAGATATGAAGCGTAAACAACCACATCTTGTTGTTAGGGTCACTTGTCACCAGTGACTTAAGTGAAGGATATTTGGTACACATACTAAGAATTTTCATATTAACAAATGACGACTCCACTAGTGTAGTAATTCATATCCTTGGTGGTTGTCGTTTCAATGTTCTTCAGTATTTTTTGAGCTAGTTTTGGCCTATCAATTTCTATTTTTAGATCCACTTTGTTTCTAGAAAAGTTTTTGGTTTCTGATGGTTTTTCACATCTTTGCACAGGTCACAAGTACTAGCCAAGTACGATACAACACAATCTAGGAAAAATATGTCGAGCGAGAGTTGCGGGAGAAAAAAGACATTTTGTCCTATTATCAGGGTTCTGTAACACACTTTTTGGTTGATTCTATGCATTCCAAAGCACTTTTCAGGTTAGAATATGCATTCTGTCATTTTTCATATTTTTTCAGATTTGCTGACTGTGTTGCATGTGTACTGGGAAGGGTTTCTATTATTTCCTAAGCCACTCCTAGGCCTAGATTCTCTTCGTAATTTCTCATTGAGGAAGGAAAAATCACCCTAGGGTTGAGAGTACACCTCCATCATTTAGGAAGTGATTTATTGAGTTGAGGAGTCTAGGGTACAACACTTTCAACCTCTAAATTCTGGGGTTTTGTCCACCTTTTTACAACCCTTTTGGATAGGTTTCTTCATCATTTTACTCCCTTTAGAGTTTAGTGTTTCCTTACTCCTTAGGATCCCCTTGAGCGTCCTAGGTTTTTTGAGCTTCTTGCCTATCCTTTGCAACATTTTTCACCTATGATTTGGGTTATTTGTCTGTAACATTTACAATAGATTAGTGCCTTTAGATCATAGTCCCTTAGACATTAGATCCTTTGGCCCATAAGTTTGTCTTTGAGTAGCTTGTTTTCCACCTCTTTTTTAGTTTCTTGATATCCTTCTAGGGTGGGGGTTTGTGTGCTTGGATTTGTTGTTCATTTTATTGTCCATTTTCAACATTATTTACATTTTTTCAACCTTTTATTTTTAGCAGCAAATGGCATCATAAAAAATGTTCAATTAACTCATCTACTTGACATATCATTTTCACACACACACACCCTAAGCGAATGTGAGCTTGTTTAACAGCTCCAAGACAAGATTTGAAACACTACACCTTAATAATTTAACACACATATATTAAGCCCACTTGGGCACCAAGGCCAAACAATCTGTGTAGTTAGGTGTAGGATCAATGGGATAGGCTTCAAATAACACCCATTGATCATTTGCATTGAGACATAGAAGTTGACATATTAGGGACCTTAAAATCCTTGACCATCCAACAGTCCCAAGTTAGAGTGTGTCAAAAACCCACTTTATAGGAGGTTAGGCTAGGTCATCGTGCGAGCGGTTCTCCTTGGGACTACCCAACCCATGGCAGGGAATCCTGTGTGGTAGCTAATCTCCAAGAATCTAAAGAATCGGCCACCCACATGGGACAAAGGTAACCATATTGACCAGTCATAGGAAAACACCCTATAGGACTACTTGTGGGAAAAAATCGTTCTCTACCCCACCTTTCTCTAGACAATCTGCCTACGAGGATAGGATTTCAAGTAAGAAGTATTTTGGAAGGCCAGCTGAAACAATAGATTTAGGACTTATTTGATGATTTAGATCACCTATAGGCTAGAGGTTATTTTTCTTTGATATAACATTTTTTCATGAATTAGAGTAGCATATTAATATAGTTAGTTTACACTTGGCGCTACTACACTAGGTGTTTCCTTGTCGTTTATTACTCTTTTTCTCTCATATCATCCCCTTTTATTATATTGAGTCATATTTATCTTGACATAATTATGCCCCCAAGGCATTTTTCGTAAAGGCTTCATGGCCTTCGCCCCTATTTTACTTTAGGACATATCACTCCTCCTTGTCGAGTTAAAGTTCATCCTCCTAGTCTTCCATTGAGTCCTCATTCTGACTTTGGTTTTGCTGATTCTTCCAATTATTCCTTTGATTTTGTGTCTTCCCAACCCTGTACCATGCCCATGTCAGGCACCAACATGGGTGCATGAAACCAAGGTGGTAACCAAGGTAACACCATAAGCGAAACCTCTACCGGTATGGTCACTAACCTCCCATTGCTCCCCTATATGGCTAGTTTGAGCCTCCTTGATTTTAGCCAGCTCATCAACAATCCTCCTCTCCATGACCCCAGTTGGCCTGCTATGCCTACCAAGCTTCCTCTTGGCATCCCCATGTTCAAAGGTAATCCTAGACAAGATCCCACAAATCATGTTCATTCTTTTCATATGTGGTGTTTATCTAATTCCATCACTGAAGACTCTATTCATCTTCATCTTTTACAATGCACCCTTACTGGACCCACTACCAAGTGTTATGTGGACCAACCCTATGCTTCCAATTCAACCTTCATGACTCTCGCCAAATATTTCCTACTTCTAGTTACCCCTTCAATATGACATTGGTACCGAACTCTTGACCTCTTTCCACCAAACTTCTGCAACCCACATATCTGACCATGTCCAAGAATGGTGTAGAAGGAGGAGCATGTGTAGGGCTCCTCAATTTGAAGACCATGTCTATATGGATTGATTCCTTAGATTGATTTTTGCCCCCATTGATAAAGATGTCACCTCCCACTTCCCCCAGTCTGAGGAAGAGGTGCTCCAAGTAGCTTAGAAATATGACATGATCTATCCATTATCATGATATGTTTATTTTGCCCTTCTCAATCTGCCTTGGCCTAGTGCTACTATTGCGTTGGGGGCATCTCATGTCACTGGCAGTACCATTGGCTCTATCTCACACCCTCAACCTCCATCATCTCCTCAACCTCATATGAGTTATGGCCAACCCCACGGGGGACCAGTTCCACTTACACCTATCTCCCTCCTGCCCCTTCCCATGGAAATACTTATGAAGGTTCAAGCACGTCATTGCATATCCCCATCCACATCAGTCAATGCTAGGGCCAGTTGTTACTTCACAATATTATACCAATGTTGTCGCCAATTCTTTCTACCCATATGAACCACTTAGTGCTCTATCCCCTCCAGCACTAGTGCCCTAACCTCCCATGTCACCTCCACCTCCACCTCAAAAATAACCACCTCCTCAAGTTCAACTGTATGCTTACTAGAGTGTAACAAATCCTTCTAAAACCAAGTGAAATAATGAGGGGAAGGGTAACCAGAACCATCCATCTCAAGGTAACCAAGGCAACCAATATCCACCACCTAATGCCCCTTAGGGTGACCAACCTAATCCCACAACCCAAAAATAGGGTATGAATAAACCTTGTACTTGTTCTAGAGTATTTGGCCATTATACTCACGAGTGTCCCTTTTTACCTCATATATGCCAAGCATGGGAAGCTCAAGAAACTGCTTCTAGAGGACGTCAACCCATTACTCCACCTCCTCTTTCTCTTGTTTCATCACAACTGGATGTGCTTACAAATACTTTTCTCCATCAAGGGTATGTAGCTGCCCAACCCACATAAGGTAATGCAAGTCCTCCACCATCACAATATGGTTTGAACAATCACTAGATCCTCGTGATGAATACCAACGGAATCATCACCGAATAGGTCAGCGTTTAGACTTAGTTGCACTAATATGATAAGCCCCTTTCCAAGTCAGGGATTAATCCCAACCTAAAGTTTCCACTGAACCTATGTCATCACCAAATGGCACCTTATAAGTCCCTCTACCTAAAGTCAATATCCCCTCCAAGATCCCCAAAATTCCATTACGTTGAAATGCTACTTCTTCCAAAGTCATCCATACCTATAGCATAATAGATGACTTGGCGCAATATCCTATTTCCATGCCAGCCTTGGGATTCCTCTAATGATTTTTTTTTGTATTTGATGTTGAAAAAGTGGAACATCTCCCCCTTCCTTCATTAGTTGCCTTTCAAATACCAGTATCCATAAAGAATTTCATGGTCCAGCGGTATATCACAGACAAATGTGCCTCCACTTGTGTGATGGGTGCTAGTTTTTGAAAGTAACTTGGATCCCCTGGCCTATCCCTATCCACTATCACTCTTTGTGACTGGGGCGATCATCCCTTCCATCCCCTCAATTTTTATCGCAACTGTCCTATTACTATTTTCGGTAATATTGTCGATTGATATTGAAGTCATTGATTCCCCATTAAATAATAAGATTTTGTGAGGTCGTAGTTACACTTATGAAATATCTATTTTCGCATCCGCTCTCTTTCATAAGACGTGCTTTCCTCACAATGAAAATATCATCACTATTGATCATTTGACTTAGTATAACCCTCAATCTAAGACATCTCCTCATACAACTATATCATCAATGACTAGAAATAAGACTACCACTTCCTTTACTGATGTGTCTCCTTGAGTCTATAAATATTCCACGTTGCTTAGGGCTTATTATGGCCCACCTCCTATTCATTTTGAGCTTATATCATCCATTGTTTGCATGCTTCAAGCATCATAGGCCACCCACAAGTGGTACCATATGCCTTTACAGCAACCGACCCCTCCAAAACCTCCTACTCCTAACTCAACCTAGCCTCCACGTATAATTCCTCCAGGAAAATTTCGTTTTGTTGGTATCTCTCTCGGTCCTTTTCAGCCCAAAATTATTCCCCTAGGTCTTAACCATCCGAGAGAAGTTCCCCAAGGTTATTACCCTTCTGGTCAGGCACCTTTCTTATTCCTACCATCAAGAAAATTTTCTACCCCCGTTAGGTCTACGTTACATGTAGGTTTTAACCCCGTATAGAAATTACCTGCATACGAAATCTAAATCACAGAAAAATAAACAATGCGAGAGCATAACACATAAAACACATATACACAAAGATTTCTCACAGGATCCCAAAACCAGGACTAATAGCTTGATTTTTTTATTATGTTCCTTTCAATGTTACAATACATATTTATACATGCCGAAGCATCCAATACCATGGACCAAAAACCATCACATCCAAAACCATGGACCGAAAACCATTGGTAGGTTCGCCTAACCTAATATCAGGTCCAAAAAAAATTTTCCTGGGACACTGCCCCGGACCCCGTAGAGGGGGGCTACCCACCCCCCTCAAACCCCCCCAGACCGGGGGCGCTGCCGCCCCCGTTGTGACCCTCCTATTTTGCAATCGGCGCAATGAAGGGGGGGCTCCGCTCCCCCTCTAACCCCCCTGTTCACTACGTAGGTTAGTCATGGAAAGAATATAACACAACCCAACAATCTACCACTTGTTGTTTTCTTTCCACAAGGGGCCACAGGAGAGCTTAGTCATTTTTCCAGTCCTGAAACACCCATTGTTTCTCTACACCAAGAGAACTTCTCAGAGCTCATAGATTTTGTCAATGCATATGCAGTATTCTTCAAAGTGTCCACCTTTACCAGCAACACCTTTTTGTCTTCTATCATATCCCTCACAAAGTGATACTGAACATCAATGTGCTTTGTCTTTGAATGATAAGCAGGGTTCTTTGCCAAGAAAATTGCACTTTGGCTGTCACAGTCTATCCTTATAGCTCCCTGTACTAACCCCATACTTGAACACAATCTCTGCAACCAAACTGCTTCCTTGCTTGCATGAGTGGCTGCCATGTATTCTGCCTCTGTAGTCAATAGTGCCACTGCAAATTGTTTCTTACTCATCCAACTGACTGCACCTCCAAGTAGGTTAAACACATACCCACTTGTAGATCTTCTCTGATCCAGATCTCCAACCCAGTCTGCATCAACAAAGCCACGGATATCCAACACTCTGTCCAATCCTAGTCTTCTTGGTAGCACAAACCATAATCACTAGTGCCACACAAATACCTGAAAACTCGCTTCACTGCTGTCCAATGCTCCTTCCCTAGTTTTGACATAAACCTACTCAATACTCCCACTGCATGTGCAATGTCTGGTCTAGTACAGACCATTGCATACATCAAGCTACCAACTCCACTTGCATATGGATCACGGAACGTGTACTCTTCCTCTTCTTGTGTCTTGGGACACTGTTCAGCAGATAACCTCACACCTACAGGAATAGGAACCTTCACCGGTTTACTATCCTGCATATTAAACCTCTGCAATATTGTCTCGACATACTTCCTCTGGTTTAACCAGAGCTTCCTCTTTGCCCGATCTCTTTTAATTTCCATGCCCAAAATATAGTTTGCAGCACCGAGATTTTTCATGTCGAATTTGGAGGACAATTGGGTCTTCAAATCCTGGATAATTTCTTTGTCATTTCCAACCAGCAACATATCATCCACATACAAGACCAGATAAATAACAGGTCACCAATTAATTTAAAATACACACAGTGATCTGCTTTGCTTCTGGTGAAGCCAAGTCCCCATATAAATGTATCAAATTTCTGATACCACATCCTTGGTGACTGTTTTAACCCATACAGAGACTTCTTTAACTTGCATACTAGTTCTTTCTTACCCTTCACAACAAAGCCTTCAGGTTGCTTCATGTAGATTTCCTCTTCCAAATCCCCGTGAAGAATCTTCACATCCATCTGTTCTACCTCAAAATCAAAAGAAGTAGCAACAGATAAAAGTAATCTAATAGAAGTTACCTTGGCAACAGGAGAAAAAATATCACCAAAAATCAATTCCCGGCAGCTGGGAATAACCTTTTGCTACCAACCGAGCTTTGTATTTCTCCACCTTCCCTTCTGCATTTGTCTTCTTCTTAAACACCCATTTGCTGCCAATGGGTTTCCTTCCAACCGCAACTCCACCAGATCCCAAGCCTCATTTTTGTGCAAAGATGCCATTTCATCAGCCATGGCCTCTTTCCAGAGTTTTCCATCCTTTGAATCCACTGCTTCTTTCACAGTTCTGGGATCATCATCAGTGACAGACAAAGAAAAATTTGAGTAGAAAGTAGATGGACTATACCTTTCTGGCTGCCTTCTTTACCTTTCTGGCTGCCTTCTTTCTCGAACTGATCTTCTCACATCCGGAGTTTGTGGCTCTTCATCTTCTGATTCCTCCTCTACTACAGAGTCTGATTCTTCCTCCTTTAGTTCAACTCTATCTTCACAGGTTCCTTTGGTTGGACTTCATGTTTAATAACATCTTTCACCTCTCTGAACACCACATCGCAGCTGTACACAACCTTCTGTGTGACTGGGTTCCAAAGTTTATAACCCTTTAAACCATCCTATACCCAATAAAGATGCACTTTTCAGATTTACTATCCAACTTGGTTCGGTTCTCCTTTGGAACATGTACATATGCATCACATCCAAATACCCTCAGATGTGAAAGAGAGGGTTTCTTACCAGTCCATACTTCTTGTGGAGTCCTATCCTCCAACACTGATGAAGGTGACCTGTTGACCAAGTAACATGCAGTATCCACCGCCTCTGCCCAGAATTCCTGTCCTAACCCGACACCACTGAGCATGCTTCTTGCCCTTTCCATCAACGTCTTATTCATTCTTTCTACGACTCCATTTTGTTGAGGTGTATATGGAGTAGTCTTCTGCCGTGCTATACCACACTTCTTACAGAATTCTTCAAATTCCTTGCTGCAAAATTCTCCACCATTATCTGTCCTCAACATCTTTATCTTCTTCTGTCTGATTTTCCACTAGAGCCTTAAATTCTTTAAACCTATGAAAGACTTCAGATTTATTCTTAAGGAAATATATCCATGTATTCCTTGAGAAGTCATCTATAAATGATACATAGAACAAAGACTTACCCAGTGATGGAACCTTCACAGGTCCAAACACGTCACTGTGCAGAAGCTCTAATATCTGTTTCATCCTCTTACCACTAGAGGGGAAACTCACCTCATTCTGCTTCCCATATACACAATTTTCACAGAAATCAAAATCCAAAGAGCTATTACTCATACCTTCTACCATACCTTTACCATGAAGTATTCGAAGGCCCTTCTCTCCAATATGTCCAAGCCTTTGATGCCACAGCATGGTCTTCTCTCCAGAGACCACTAGATTTTCTGCTCCATTTTCAGGAACCATAGAACTATTGCACCCGTCAACAACAGTGCTACCTTGCAGCTTTTACAGAGTTCCAATCTGAACTCCCCGCATCAATACCAGTGCTCCTCGAACCATCTTGCAGGTATCCTTCTCGAACACTGTCTTTACACCTGCATCATCCAACTTGCTTACAGAAATCAGATTTCTGGCCAATGCAGAATATGCAGAACACCCGGAAGGGTTCTAACCCTTCCACCTTGCAACTTCAACTTTACTTTTCCACGACCAATGATTCTAGCCTTCCTATCATCTCCTAAGAAGACATCACCACCATTGTATTTCTCATACTCGCAGAACCACTCTCTATGGGGAGTAAAGTGAAAGGATGCACCTGAGTCAATTAACCATGCCTCATGATCTACATGTGTACTTGAAGAAGCCAAGTACACATCCCCACCTTCATCTGAGGTGGTTTTCGCCTCTGCAGAAGGAGCATCATCAGATCCCTTTCCTTTATCAGGAGCTTTAGATTTACACTCCCTTCTGAAGTGCCCTTCCTTTCCGCATTTCCAGCACACCAACTTTATAGGTTTTCCTAGAGATTTAGATCTCCCTCTAGATTTAGATCTCCCACTCGATGACTTATTTTTGTTTTTGTTCTGGGACCATCCCCGTACAGACAAGGCATCACCATTCTGGTTGTAACAATGTAAACTTTGAAACGGGAACTATAAACTCAAAATGGGAACTCTGGCCAAATAACCCCAAAAAAACATAAAACACAATGCTAAAAATGAAAAGTGATGATGCTGGAATAACACCTTTTTTTTTTCTTGGGTAAATTTTCAACATGTTTTAAAAATGGCGGTGAAAACCAATTTTTTGCGCAAAAATTATCCAAAAAACACCCTCAAAATGAAAAGTATTGATGCTGGGAGAACACTTTTTTTTTCAAAAGTAAAATTTCAACAGAGAAATAATGGCGCAAAATACCTAACATGACCCAAAAAACATTAAACGTAAATAACAATAATAATTCAGCAATACTGAATCTGAGACACACAATTGTATTGTGCTCTTTGCCTTCCGATCCAACTTCCTCCATTCTTCATCAGACACTCCCATTGGTTTAGTACCTGGACCTACCGCGATCCACTGGTCTTTATCCACCAACAGATCCTCCATCTTGAGTTTCCACAACTCAAAAATCTGACCATTAAATTTCTCGATCTCTATCTTTCCACTGCTCGCCATCATCTTTCACCACCAGAATAGATCTCGCAGATCTCTGACTGAACAGGGTCTACCACAGACCCGAGCGAAACCCCTTAGCAACAAAGGTGTCCCCTTGAAGCTAAAATAGCTCTGATACCATATGTAGGTTTTAACCTCGTACAGAAATTACCTGCATACGAATTCTAAAACACAGATAATAAACAATGCGAGATCATAACACATATACACAGAGATTTTCCCCTGGATCCCAAAACTGGGACTACCAGCTTGATTTTTCATTATGTTCCTTTCAATGTTACAATACATATTTATACATGTCGAAGCATCCAATACCATGGACCGAAAACCATCGCGTCCAATACCATGGACCGAAAACCATCGCGTCTAAAATACATGTGTGAAAATCATGCACAAAACCATAGGTGGGTCCGCCGAACCTAACATAGGGTCCAAAACAAAAATCATCTGGGGCGCTGCCCCAAACCCCATAAAGTGGGGTTACGGGTGCCCTTCAAACCCCCTGTTAACTATGTGGAAAGAATATAACACAACCCAACATTATTAAAATGTGTTAGTTATATTTCTTTCCCCACTTATAAATAAATGTTAAGAACACTGATTTGGCTCCTAAGACATAACAAATTTGAAAATATCAATGACAAGTATGTTTATTATTTCCATTTTAGTATAACAAAATTTACATTTAAATATTAACAACAATGTTTTGGAAACATATTTCAATTCATACAAAATATATTATGAAGTAAGTTTACACTTCTTTTTAATGGATAATTTCAAATTGATTAAATTATTAAATTTTGGTATTAATAATAGTATATTTTACAATCGTAATTAAATTTCCACAATAGTTAATGGACAAAACGTAAACATTGTTTATAAGTAATTAGAATTTATAAGTAATTAAAAATATTTTGTTCGTAAACTTAAATATTTCATTTCAATTTTTATTTGTAGAATTTATTTTAATGTATATTTAGGTGAAACGGGAATTGGAATGTTTTGTGTATCATTGTCTTATTATTCTTAATATGAAAAAGTAAGGTATT
The DNA here is from genome assembly GCA_000404065.3 of Pinus taeda. Classification (NCBI taxonomy): domain Eukaryota; kingdom Viridiplantae; phylum Streptophyta; class Pinopsida; order Pinales; family Pinaceae; genus Pinus; species Pinus taeda. The sequence continues at coordinate 16,880 of APFE030681071.1, forward strand.
TATGTATTCTTAAATGGATTTTGTGTCACTTTTGTGGTGAGGCTAGGGATATGTATACAAAAAAAAATACATACATAAAACAAAGTGAAAAATAAATTGTTACTTTCCCTTTAAGTTAAGCTATGTGATCAATCAAACAAGAAAAATGGTTTTAGTTTGATTTGTGTATGATAAAAGATACCATGAAGACTTATGTGTCCTTTCCTCTCTCAAAGTAGCTGGGCCTTGTGGAGATATATTTTATGACGGGTGTTGGGGCTATGTCTCAAAAGAACCAGTGATGCTTCAGCAGCCAAAAGAATCAACCAAGGTAATGAATGAGGCTTTAGTGCTTCCCGCACCTCCACCTATTGGGAAATATGCCCTAAAATTTGGCCAATAAAATAACTTTGTCTCACAGGGGCATTCGAGTAATTAGTTTCTTTGTAATTAGTGATCAGTACTGAGCATTGTACAATTCGGGTAGCCCCATATAATACCGCACGCACTGAGCCTAAGCCGAACCCACTCTGAATCAGGTCTTTGTGCTACCTAGGAAGTCTTTTCCGTGGGATGATTGAAGGCTTTGAAGCACCCTAAAAGACAGCTTCCATGTTTCAAAATGTAACATGACCATGGTGTCTTATTGGATGCCTATCCCCAACAGTCCTAACCTAAACAATAAATTATTTTATGGCCCCTGTGGAGAAATTTAGTTTTTTCAAGTTATGATTTATTTTATGTGTGTTCCTTCACTTACGGTGTGAAAACGTAAGCTCAAATAAACTATGTACAAAACTTTTTGAAACTTGATGCCCTTTGTTCAAAGTATAAAGTAGCTTAGTGTGTGTAGTGCAGTGTGTGTGTAAGTGACAAAGTGAACATAAAAGGTGTGAAGTGATGTGGATATATGATGATCCTTTACAAAATCCCCTATTTACACTAAGTTATGTTTGTTCCTTACCTGCAAATAAAATAATGTGTCATTGATGGCCCACTTAATACCTTCCTATTACACTATGTGAGCCTAAAAAGGGAGATGGAAAACCAAGTGCTTTGAGAAGGCTTTCAAATGCAAGCCCAAGATCGTCTAAAAGACACAAGGGAAGAAAGGGCTACTCCCTTTCTTTACTAACACTCGGTTCCTAGTCCCAATGATAATGAAGTAAAAATGCTTTGGTTAGTAAAAAATATGTGTGGATTATGGACCACTTACTCCTTTACTAATTAAGCTATGGTGACTTGTGAAAATAGAAAAACAAATTGAAAAAGATGTCACTTCATGTTATGAAACCAGCACATAAAAAGATATAAAAGATAGATAAACGCCTTCAAAATAAGCCTCTTCAAAGGGGAAACATCCTTTACATTACACAAATGAACAATTATTGGATGATACAAATGACAAGACCTCCTTTCTATATATAGGAGTCTAAGGGGTCATAATATAATCAGAGCCGACATAACAATAATAATGAAAGGGCACAATAATATTAATATTGGGCTTCTATGGGGCACAATAATAACAATATGGGGACTACATGGGCACAAAAATATAATAAGGAGGTTGTACTAATAACAATATGGGGTTACACTAGTAGTATAGGGACCAAACATGCCCCTCTCCTTCAAAAAGTGTTGTCCTCAACACTTGAGTAGTTCTTGATAATTCTGTATAAAATTATTGTCCTCCCATGTGGAATCTTCAAAGAGTAAGTTCTTCCACTTTATTAGATACTCATAAATTAATTGATTTCATAGTTGTCGGGTTCTTGTTTCTGTGACTGCTCCAGGTTCCAATATGATTTTTCCTTCCTCATCAAGTTCTGGCAATATCGTTTGAACCGGGATCTTCTGCAACTTTTGAATGAGTGGCCACACTTCTTCGTCCTTCTTCCATTCATCCCTTGCTTCATTTATCCAATCTGGTTGGATAATAGAAATAGCACAAAACAATGCTTCCACATCCTCATCCTTTCTTGAGAGTGCATCTGCAACAACATTTTTCTTCCCTTTTTTGTAGATGATTTCAAAGTCATAACCCAACATATTTGTGACCCATTTTTTATGTTCTTCTAAAGATAATCTTTGTTCTAAAAATTATTTAAGACTATCATGACCCATTTTTACCTTGAAGTGTCTTCCCATTAGGTAAGGTTGCCATTTCTTAAGTGCATGTAGTATTTCCAACATTTCCTTATCATAAATAGCTTGCTTGAGATGTAGCCATAAAAATACCCAATTGCCTACATCAAAACTTCTTTCTCTGCGATGTTGATCTACCTGTTGTTTCATTTGACTTTGCACCAAAGTGGTGTTATCCTTTAAAAGTTGGAGAAATTGTTGTTGATGCTCGATGTGATCTTTCACTACTTGAATATTTTTATCCTTGATATGTCCTTCTATCTTGAGAGTTTGAGGAGTGGTAATTTCTTCCAATGCATTACAAGATATGGTCGAATTCATTTCTTGATGCTCGATGTGATCTTTCACTTCTTGGGCACAATTATATTAATAGTGGGCTTCTATGGGGCACAATAATAACAATATGGGGACTACATAGGCACAAAAACATAATAAGTGGGTTGTACTAACAACAATAAGGGGTTACACAAGTAGTATAGGGACCTAACACTTCATTTCTCTTAAGAGACTAGCTATAAGCTTTCATTCACAAATATATAGTCTTCAATTAAATAAACAAAATTATATCTAATCTCACAGTTATTTTCGCAAATGTGTATTATATATTGAATGTATCTACATAAATATGAGTAGATATGCAACTTTGAAACCAAGATCATAACAAATTCACATGCAAAAATTAGGCCAAATTAAATTAAATTAAATTGAAAAAGCATGCAACCCAATGATCCATTATTGAAAAAGGTATTATAGACTTTATGTGAAGTTTGTGTATGTTACTTAGTGCAATAGATCAAAAAGATTGCAAATAACATAAACACATAAGCAAATTGAAACATAAACATACACATCAACAAGCGACAATATGATAATGGAGTTCACCAGACTTCCTAGCTACCTCTCCGGGTCTTAGCTTCCAGTGTGACCGCTTTATTAGTCTTCAAAATTCTTTTATAGGCATGAGCTCAAAAACAGAGACTAAATGAGAAAAAGGAGCTCACCAGTGCATTCAGCTCAAAATTTCGAGTCAAACAAGTACAAACTTGCCCATATTTGGCCTCTGTGACTTCCAGATCCCCTGGAAAGTCCAAAACCACCTTTCTCCTACACAAAACCACCTCTATGGAGGAAAAACCACCTAGGAAACCGTGTTCACTCCTTTGGGCAGATTGTACCTACAACAGTATTAAAAATGGGTTTGTGACCGCTTGTTAGCAAGTCCATTTGGCTTTGCGCATTGGCAAGAGGCTTTGTGTGAAGTCGTTTATATAAACGGGAGGTCGGCGGGTCGAATCCACCGCCTGACCTTACCACCGTTTTACATTGGATATACATAGACTATAGTTTGGCCTAAGATATTTATCTACTTTTTGTTGGTGATATTTTGTTCTGTTATGATATATATGGTATGTCGTTTAATATTGTCCGTTGCATGTGGGATAATTCGCCAAAAGGACCGGCGGCCAGTGGGTTGACCCCGGTGGTCGGCCTTTTATTCCGACAACCTTTCCTTAACACCATAAATATAGCATCATCCAAAATATTAACAAGAACCACTGTAGCTCATCCGGTGCACTCCCTCCAGGAAAACTTAGTCTTCCAGGAGGTCAAGGGTTCGATCCTCCCTAACCCCCAAAATTTTGGAAAACAAGTGATATTGGGCAAAATCCAGCCTGCCACGTGTCAGCACCGGATTGGCCCATATCAACCAATCACCTCCTCTGCTGACATCATCCAAGACCCATGGCTCAGTCCCATGTTGACATGTGTCCTTGCTGACGTAGGCGTTGACCTGGTTGACCATTGACCTTTGACTTTTTTGTCATTTGCCCTAATTTTCCCAAAAACTTTGACTTGTCATAACTTCTTCATCCGAACTCGGATTTACATGTCGTTCATATCGTTGGAATCATATCAACAAGCACCTCGACTTGATCCTACTTTCAACTAAATTTGAAGCCCTTTATCTGGAGGCAAAACTAGATCCATTTTGGATCACTCCTCCCCACCGGAAGCTTTTGGACCACCAAAATTTGGTTTTAGTTGTTGAGTAAGTGAGGATAAAGTTCCTTCACTTTTCCAATCTCGATCCATCATTATTTACTTGGATTTGTAACTTTGATTCCAACTCGAAGATACTCAAAATTTCCTTGTCGTGAAGTCCTTATCCTCTGGTGGGCCCCAATATTGCAGCAATAATGTTGCAACTCCTGGAACTCCCTTCTTTAATTTTATCAACCCGGTAGTTCGTAACAAACTTGGAAGCGACGGTGCTGTATGCACAAGTACTAGCTCTTGCCGCAGCTGTCACTTGATCAGCTGGCACAAGTCTACTAGGATCTTAAGCCAACTTCTATGAGCTCTCAGAAGAAGCTTTTTAACTGATGGATGAAAGCTAACTCAAAGAAGGCTAATCTACTTGCAAAAAGAAACTGGAAAATTGAAAGGAAACGTAAACCCTAGCAAACCCTAATTTTACCAGCTAGCCCTACTGATGCAAGAAAGAGGATGCAAGCTACTGAAAGAGATGCCATTGACTTCTAGGAAGGTAAAATTCATGTGTCTAAGCTACTTCTATAGTAACATCTGAAAAAAAACATTCTTTTGTAATTTTGAATAAGTTGTTAGAATTATCATGCATGTGCTTTCACTGTTTTTGACTGTGCAAAGGTGGATCGGTGAGAGGAAATGCTTGGAAGAGGTCGGGAAGGTTCAGAGAGGGCCTAAGGGGTCCCTAACACCCTTCCAGAGAGTTTCACATAGTTTGGCTATCAAGAAACCTCATTCGTGAGCTTCTACAGGAAGTCTGCAAGGGTTCTACAGGATGTTCTGGAATTTGTACAGGATGTTCTGTGATTTTCTACAGGATGTTCAGAAATGGGATTTTGGAGCATGGATGGAGGGAAAAAGGTGAAGGAATGAGTATGGAACTGAAATAGGAGTGTAATAAGGTCCAGGTTTTGGTGGATGGAGTTGAAGAGTGAAAAGGGCAGTTGGATTTGTTCAAGGAGAGATAAGGCAATGCTACACAATAATATGGAAAGTAGGTCAACGTGAGGGAACGTGGCAAAGGTAAGGAAAGGATCTGAAATGGAGGATGAAGCAGGTAGGTTAGATGGAGTATGGGCAGATGGAGAAGGATAACGGTTGCTCTGCAAGTTGTTTTTCAAATGAAACAAACAAGGACTTGGAAAATCAAAGACCTAGTTATGTTAGTCTATTATGACCTAGATAACAGCAAAGAAATGGAACAGAAGTTTATTTGCAATGAAGCCAGCTAAAATAACTATGAAACTAAGCAATCATAACCCTAAGCATGCAACCAAAAACTGATATCAAGTTCAGCAACTAAAAATCTAACACTACTAATTGCATGGGTAAGCAAAGACAATGTTTTTGTTGGCAGCAATGTCAGCTTTGTCCCAGCTCACGATCCCACTGAGGGAGAGGTGAGATCAGAGGTCCTTGATGGCCTTTTTCTGAAAATCTTCCTTGTTATTGACTTATCAAACAAATCTGAACATGAAAAGCTACTTTAATCATAAAAAGAAACCTAAATAACAAAACAAGATTTAAATCTAAATAGCAGATTTTATTCTAAGAATGCAGCAAAGACACATGAAAGTAAACAAAGGAGGTACTGGGCACTTGAGATGGGCCCAACCCAAGAGCTACAGCCTCCTAAGAGAGATTTAGAGCTGGTGCAAAGTTGGATTCATCTTTATTGAGCAAGAAAAGAAGAATTACATCAAAAACTGTCCACAAGGAAAACTTGAAAATGTGTTGAAATGCAAAGCTAATCTACTAACTAAAATTGAACTACAAACTAGCTAACTTATGCCTACAAAGTGACTAACTACTGGCTAACCAAAATGAGGCCCTAAGCCCTCTTATTTATACAAATTGAGGACCCCAACAGCCCTCCTAAACTTTAGGGACTCGGCTACCCAAAACTTGCAGTTAACAGCAGTCCTACTTGACTTGCTCGGCTGCCCTTGTGGTAATTGATTTGGTGGCCCTTGAACTTCGAGCTGATGGTGGAGAATTCAAGGTAAGGGCCCATAAATGAATGGGACACCTTCCTAAAAATCCTCTCCACGAATTTGGCTGCCAAGTGCTCATTTAAACCTTTGATTTTGTCTCCAAATTGACCAAAAAGACTGCATAAAGCACACATTAGACTTGTTGGGATAATGACTAACCCAATTCACTCTATTAGCATAAATATAATCAAAAACATGCAATAAAATAATGAGAATGGTGGATTAAGTCGAATTAGGAGGTTGAATGAGCCCATATAATTATCCATTTTTGGGGCTCATCATCCTCCTATCAAGAACTATGTCCTCCTGTAGCTTATTGAGATACTCGAGCGAAAAATCTTTCATAGAAGGTAACTGACCTTACTCTTCGGGATCTTCAATCAATGAAGGCTCATAGAATCGCAAGTTTTCAACATTTACAACGGAATAGATCTGCATATAAGCTGGTAGATCTAGGCAGAAAGCATTTTCACCAATTTTGTTAAGTATTTAAAAGGACCATATCTAATTAGTTTCAACTTTTTACCTTCCCCTTGTAGTCTTTCTTTGCTGATGTACAACCAGAATTGATCACCAACTTGAAAACTATGCTCAACTCGATGCTTGTCATGTCGCGCCTTATACTTTTCTTGGCTTCTTCCCAGCTATTCCTGTACTGTGTGGTGAATTTCTTGGATTTGTTCAATGAACTTGGTTGCTTTGTCCACATCATTGTGTCCATCAACTGCGATATCTTTACCAAAGACAAAATCCAAGGGAGACTTTGGTATTAAACCAAAACAAGTCTCAAAAGGAGATCTCTGAGTAGAATAATGTTTTGCATGGTTGTAAGCATGTTGCACATAACACAAATTCTCATCCCAAAGTTTGGGATGCTTGCTGCAATATCCTCAAAGCAACTGTATCACCATCATGTTGACCACTTCTGTCTGACCATTTGTTTGCAGATGAAATGCGTGCTCTTCTTTAACTTTGTTTCCATTAACTCCCATAGACTTGACCAAAATTTCCCGACAAATCCAGAATCTCGATCAGATACAATAGAAGTGGGTAACCCAAAATGAACCCATACATTTTGAAAGAACAACTTCGCAGAGTGTTCAGATGTGACCTGTTTATTACGTGGTGTCAAAATACACATCTTACTGAACCTATCCACAACTACATACAAATAAGCATGACCCTTTCTAGACTTTGGAAATCCCCCAACAAAATCCATGGAAACACTTTCCCAAGGACGAGAAGGAATTGGAAGTGGAGTATACAAGCCTAATTTTCTATTACTTGGCTTGCTTGTTGCACACATAGTACATCCTTTAATATATCTAGAAATTGTCTCATTCATTCGTGGCCAATAACAGAATCTTTTCAATTGTGCAACTATTTTACTTACACCAAAATGACCTGATATGAGAGAAGTATGTGCTTCTCGAATAATATTAACCCTTTCAGTTTGTGGAATGCATAACTTTCCCAAATGATATAAGAGTGTGTCCTTTATGAAATAATCTAGTTCTTCTACCTGCTTGCCTTGACTTAAAGTTGCATATACCTTCTTAAACTTTGTGCCTTGAGCATATTGTTCAGTGTAACTTTCATGAATTACTGAATTATGCTTAAGTATTGTGGATGCACTTATAATTGGTCTTGATAACATGTCTGCAACCTTATTATGTATGCCCTTATTATATCGGATAACAATATGAAATTGTTTTAGAAAACCCATCCATCGATAGTGTCTTCATTGTTGCAATTTAGTTTGTGAGTGTAAATATTGAAGTGGTTGATGATCTGTGTGTATGATTGTTTCTTTACCCATTATGTAATGTTTCCAATTTTTAACACTTTGAACTAATGCATATAATTCCTTATCATATGTAGGATAGTTAACTACTGTTGATGTGAATGTCTCATAATGAAAGCATATAGGCTTTCGGTGATGCATCAACATTGCCCCCATGGCATGTTCACTTGCATCTATCTCGATCTCAAATGGATGTTGAATATGTAGCAATGCTAGTACTAGTGTTGTATTGATCCTTTCTTTCAATGTGTCGAAGGCTTTCTGTTGTTTTCCTACCCACTGAAACACCTGTTTTACACTTGTCAAAGCATGTAAAGGAGTTGCAATCAAAGAAAAGTTAGCAATAAACTTTCTCTAGTATTGTGCTACCCCTAAGAAACTTCTAACTTCTGTAGTAGTATTGGGCTTAGGCCAATTTATAATGAATTCGACCTTAGAGGGATCTATCTTCAATTCACCACCCCCTACAATATAACTCAAATAATTCAAAGATGTCCTGCCAAATTCACATTTTGACAGTTTTACATAGAGATTTTCTCTTTTCAAAAAATCTAAAACCTGCTTTACGTGCTTTAAGTGTTCTTCCCATGTTCTACTGAAAACAAGAATATCATCTAAATGGACTATTACAAAATCATCAATGAATGGTCTAAATACATCATTCATGACTCGCATGAATGTAGCTGGAGCGTTAGTTAAGCCAAAAGGCATAACCATCCATTCATAGAGTCCTTGATTTGTTTTGAAAGCAGTCTTCCGTACATATTGTTCTACAAATTTGATTTGATCTAATGGTAGCTGTTGGCTAGTTGAATTGTTTATAAATTAAACATTCAAGTACCACATTAATTGTTGACCAGGGAAAGTCTTTTTATTTCAAAGGCATTGTGTACTGTATGTACTTAAAGTCTAAAAGCATCGAAAGCTGTAGTATACGTAATTCTTACGCTATGTCATTACAGTACTTGTTAAAATGAAAACAATTAATTAAAATTACAATTCTGAAAAGAAAAACAATGGACGCTCTATTGGCAGAGGATCAGGACCCTATCCTCCAGATGGGGACGTTCAGCACCTGCCCCTGTAATCAGAATTACTGATGCACACAGCACTCTCATTCACCGGTGAGAAACAAACTCAAAGAGCAATGAAACAGAGTACTAGTAAAGCAAAGAATACCAGAGGTAATAATGTCAAACCCACACAGAGTACCGGAAAGAACTTACTGCACACTTACACAATCGACAGGAAAGTAAATGGGTGAATCTTGTGAGGAAGGTGGGCCCAGTCCTTCTCACAAGATTCCCCGAGAAAACGAAGACGGAATTAAGTGATCAAAATAGTTTTATATTCATCTGCCAAAAAGGATCAAATACAATAGGACTCAGACTTGCTGATGTTCTCAGAATCTCAGTTACAGACCGACCATCCACATCCGTTTCATGTAGATGTCTCCTCTTTATAGAGGAGACATCTATTACAATAGAATATTACAGCTTATACAGTTAACCCATTTTGTCAAAAATAAGCAATTCAAAGTGCTGTTACAACAATGTGATAATGCATCCTTTCCTGGAGCTTTAGCTGTTACACGACGGATAACTGATTGTGACTGTCTTCTCGGGATCGCCATATTCCTTCGCCATTTCCCCATGCTGTTCGTGTTGACTGTATGCTTTTTCTTTAGACTTCCGCTTGATTATGCCATGTCACAATTCTCTAGATAACTGCCATCTGTTGTCCGTGGCTGTTACAAAATAGCTTGCTTTAGGTAATTACTGTTGCTGGTGTTGCAGCAACTGCGTAGTTGTTGTTTCTGGTGTTGCAGCAACT
>APFE030681088.1:0-15564 GCA_000404065.3 Pinus taeda
AAACATTATCTTATCCTCTTGCAGCACTTCAATTCGAGCTACGGATGTGGCACATGCAACTGCCAGAAGGAAATACACTTTTCCTATGGGTTAGTTGAGCTATTGCATGATGGACATCAGTTAGAACTCAAGTGATTGAGTTTGGTGGAGTTGATTGAGTAGTTGAAGGAGTTGTGTTCAGTTTGACTTAGTTGAACTAGTTGTATTTAGTCTAATTGACAAATACACTAGTGATGACTGGTGTGAATTAATTATTAATTAATTCACTAATTATTAACTCATAAATCAACTAAAGAATACATCAGTTAACTCAGTGCATGGACAGTTCAGTGGAGACAAGTGTTAGAGGTGGGTGAAAGGGTGAGACTACTATCAGTTGTGACTATAGCTGTGCATGAGATTTGCACAATCATTGATCGAGATTGCCAATGAGGATTGCGCAGTACAAGCCAAGGGGATCTGAACTTGGATCTCATCTATTCTCAACTTGGATTGCGCAGTAGAGGTAGGCAAACAGTGGAGGAGATTTGAATCGGTGACTTGTTCAGGTCTGAGCTAGTTTGTGTGTAGCATGTGGAGATAGTATTGAGTACTTGTGAGGAGTATTGTACTATGTATTGTTACATGTTCTCTATCATTATAATCTACAGATAGTTGGGGGTTTTCAGCTGTATGATTTCCCCATTACATACTGTGTTGATATGTGTGATTGATGTTTCAATGTGCGCATGCGATTGTTTGTTAATTCCGCAAATTGATGATCAATGGTAGAGGAGGTTATGTACTATGCATGTATTCTGCAAATAGTGTATAATCAGGATAATCTCTGTGAATAAGCATTATATTATTCAAATTTCTACATGGTATCGAAGCAAAGTTGATCATCAGATCTATTATTCAGAAAGTGATTACATTTTATTTCTTCAGGCAGAGTTTGTAATCGGGCTAGGTAGCCTATGGATTCATCCTTCTTTTGGAAGGTGAGATATCCAGTAAATGCCCATACAGTCAATCTCTATACGAGAAATAATTTTTCTCACGAATTTTAGATCAGAAGCGGTTGAGTTTTGAGCTGGTGGAATTCGAATTTGTAGCAGTGTTTTCTTGGTGTCGAAGTTGAAATATCTTTCAACAGATTGCGATTGAGTATGCCCTTGAAGGCAGATCAAATTATATTGCATGGAAAGACAGGATGGAGGCAGTGTTAGATGAAAATGGTTTGAAGGAGTTCATAGATGCTGAAGTTCCAAAGCCTACTGATGCTGCTCAAGTTGAGGCTTGGCAAAAGAAGACAGCAAAGTGTCGAAGGATTCTGTTGGAGGGTGTGAACGATCACATTGTATCCAGCCTGCATGGAAAGGATTCTCCATACTTGATGTGGAAAGCGTTGAGAGATTTATTCCAAAGAAAGAGTGACCAGAGGAAGTTGGCGCTCAAGGATAAACTCAGAAACATTAAGTGTGAGAAAGGAGACAGTATGCCCAAGTATCTCACGAAGTTCACCCAATGACGAGATGAGCTGGGGAGTGTGGGGATTATTATCGATGATGAGGACTTGGTGAGCTTGGCTCTCCTTGGTCTTCTGATGAGTTGGCATTCCTATCAGGACTCTGTCAATGGTCGGGAGAAATTGTCAGGATGGGAGAGACTTTGGTCTGATCTTGTGCAAGAGGAGATCAGGCAAAATACCAGGGACAGATCTTCATCACAGGCATCTAATGAAGAAAATTGTGCTTTGGCTGCCAAAGCAAAGAAGGGGAAGAACAAGAAAGCTTCTCATTCTGGTGTGAAAGGCAAGAAGCAGGACATGTCCAAGGTGAAGTGCTTTCATTGTCACCAGCACGGACATTATGCCACAAATTGTCCGCAGAAGAAGAAAAATAAGCAAGTTGTTGGATCTGCAGCAGGAGAGACCTTAGCCTTGCAGTTTGAGCTGGATTTTTCGTTGATCGCATGCTTGGTATCAAGTGTGATGGGATCGGTATGGTTCTTGGACAATGGTGCATCTTTTCACATGACAGGAGATCGAGATTTATTTTCTGATCTGGATGAGAAAGATCTTGGAGTGCACATCGAGATGGGCGATGATGGTAGATACAGTGCGACGGTATGGGTACCATTTCCTTTGAGAGGGAGTCTGGTAAACCCTTCGTATTGAAGGAAGTGATGCATGTTCCAAGATTGAAGAAGAATCTTATCTCTGTGGCGATGTTAGAAGACAAGGGATATGATGTTGTCTTCAGTCAGGGAAAGGCTTTCCTGTGCAGTAAGACAACTAAAGAAACCCGGAATATAGGGGTTCGAGTCAAGAACCTTTGTCAATTGCATGTGGATGGCTGCGCAGCAATGGCATGCAAGGTAGAAGGAGTGGTGAGTCGAGATGATGGCGAGCTGTGGCACCGGAGATTGGGCCACCTTCACCATGGAGCTTTGAAATACTGCAACAAATTTCTACCGGGCTTCCTAAAGGCACTCTTGCGTAGTCAAATCAGTGCAAGGGGTGTACTTTGGGAAAATTTGTGAAAGCCACTTTTCACGAGAAGGATAGTCGCGCCACGACGATCCTTGAGAGAATTCACACAGACGTGTGTGGACCTTTCTCAGTAGCTTTGACAGCAAAGTACAAGTACTATGTGATCTTTGTTGATGATTTATCTCGAAAGTGTTGGATCTTCTTCATGCAGAAGAAGAGCGAGACATAGTCAAAGTTCTATGAGTTTAAAGCACTGGTCAAGAAGGAATTGGGGAAGAAGGTGAAGGCTCTTAGGAGCGACAATGGTGGTGAATTCATCTCTGGCGAGTTCAAGGACTTCTGCACCACAGAAGGGATTCAAAGAGAGCTCATAGCTCCCCATAACCCACAGCAGAACAGGGTTGTTGAGCAGAAGAACAGAATGATCGTGGGTGTTGCACATGAGATGTTGCATGATTAGGGCCTACCCCTTCACTTGTGGGTGGAGGTATGCAATACTGCAGTATATGTGCAAAACTGTTGTCCTCACAAGATACTTGGCATGAGTACACTCGAGGAGGCTTATTCTGGTAAGAGGCCTGATATTTCCCATTTGAGGATTTTTGGTTCTCCTGTTTACATGCATGTGACGAAGGATGCCAGGAAGAAGCTAGAGCCGATCGTCGAGGTTGGGATATTTGTGGGGTACACTGATACGCCCCACAACTATCGTGTGTATTTGCCATATAGTCGCAAGACTGTTGTGCGACGGGATATCAAATTTCAGGAGGAGAAAGCCATGAAGTGTTTGCTTGAGAGGGAGCCACACTTGCATGCAGATGAGGAGATATTAGTTCCTGACGATGAGCTTTAGGATGTGGATCAGCCACAAGATGAAGTTCATGGAGTGGAAGAGACCACTCATGCAGCGCCAACCATCAGAGGGCAAAAGCGCACTACAGAAGCTAAGCGACTGGCTCAAGATCCAGAGAAGGTTGTAGGACCACCTACAGCACAGCGCAGACAGAGACAGTCACCTAATCGGTACACATAACATTGTTTCTTCACTCACAGTCAGCGTTCCAGCGACTCGCTTCATGAGATTCTTGGTTCTTTTTTTTAACCAATTTATGCACTCGTTTGAATCGCATGCATATTCATTTCACACAAATTTGCACCAGCTTTGCACAAACATTCACTCCTTCATGTTTTCAACTTGCCATTGGGCAGATCTGGGCTGACTTGGCCCAAATCTTGTCTTTCCTAGCAAGCTCTGTGCATTCCTGACAGTCAAGGCTTTGCCTTGCCTCCAAGAATTGCACAGAGGTTTCCCACATTATCTCATAGCTATGCTCTACATAATCTTAGGAGGCAATGCCCAGTCCTACCCATGGAACTGCATAATGCGCAGTTCCAACCAGCAACCCAGCCTAACTATTCTGCGTATTGCGCAATTTCAGTCAACAATCAGCCTCTCTGGATTGTGCATTGCATAGATCTAACCAGCAGTCAGCCTCACTAGAAGTTGGGGTTGCGCAATGCGTAATTCCAACTAAAAGTCTATCAGCTTCCTAAATTTAGTGTTGCGCAACCTTTCCCAACAATCACCAGTTTGTTGCTTAAATGTTCCTCGAAGTTATTTGATCTTTTAGTTGACATTGTCTTGCCATAAGTGTCTTCTCTATCTCCAAGTACCACGGGATTTTGAGCAGCTTTTTTGAGCAGTACAGGTGTTATGTCCTCCAAGAGAGCTGGATCAAAAGACGCAGTTGAAATTAGTACCGAAGACATGGTTGAACATGGGTCAATGTGCTTGCCGTGTACATAGACACAAACCTTTTCATCAAGAAGGGCATCAAGATCACATGGAAATACATCAACACCATCTTCTTAGACAGCTTTGAGGAGAATCTGTAGGATCGACAGGTCTATGTGAACATCGATAAGTTAGGACTATACAATGTTGCATGTAGGTTTCCTTTGTTCCCTTTGGCAGATGTGATCCACTAGATTGTCTCACATATTGACCTAGAGACAATGATACTAAGTAGTGTCAGTGGAGTGAGGCTTACTTTTTTTATGATGGAGTATTATCAGGAGATATATCATTTTCGGTTCCTAGTGAACAGGATGGATGCACCATTTTTCACTCCCAACGGCAGCACGAACACAAGAGATACCTTGAAGTGTTGGGTAAAGGAGCCAACAAAGTTTAGGACGACACCCAACTAGATATACAAGACGAAGACACTCAGGAAGGCATACCAATTCTTGGTCACCTTCACATGCCACTTGTATGGCAGAGGGAGTACATAAACCTTCCCGCAAATTTGGGTTTCTATGTTGGATCAACTGGGAAGTGAAGGAAAACTGTTCAACTGGTCCAACATGTTGGCTCTCCAGTTGAAAGTGCATTTATCTAATGGTCAGAGTCCGCCTAAGGATTAGAAAGCAAAGTTCTTCATGTCTTCCTACTTTCTCAATGCAATCTATGCTCGTCAATAGTTTCCTAGCATGGGTTGGGCATGGACACCTTTAGAGAGTGACGTGAACATATATTGCAAGTTGCTCTCAGATTGCAATTACTTAGGAGTCATGGCTAAAATATGTGACCATTTCATCGCCCCTTTGTACATGATGATCTTTGAACAAGATTCTCCCTGCATGTCCCAGGCAGCAATGGAGGCATTGTTGAACCTTGAAAATTGGTACGCCTCACTCGAGGGAACCTTCATCAAGATGTACAGCATGGAGAAAGATCTGCATGTGTTTCTTAGTTTGCCACGGACAAGTTGGTCATGCAGGAAGTTGCATACCACATCTCGGCAAGGTTATCAATGGGATTGCATAGGAAGAATAAGGCACCATGGCCCATCCTTCCTGTGTGAATTGGGTTGCACATGATCGGGAGTTTGAAAGAAGTGGATGCTGAGGTGGTAAATTTCAAGAAGTTTAAGCTCGACACCAGGAATTTCAACCCATAAGACCCACATGGTTTATGCAGGGACCATTGTGCGAGAGTGTACTATCCTTGGATCCTCATGGCATGTCATTGGTCAGAGGAAGGCCCATGGAGATATTGTTATAACTCTTATAGGCTCAATGAACCGGTAAGCTTTGCAATGGAGTGGCTAGCAGCACTAAAGACAAAAGCACCACAGGGAGTAGCAACAACAAAAACAAGCAGCAAACATGTGCAAGACAAAGGAAAGAGGAATATTGTCGAAAGCACAGAGATGAAGCAAAGCTACAAGATTAAGGAAGACCCACTTGTGGAAAAGGTAGCTTTGGAGATAGATGCGAAGAGGCGATAGCATGACAGGAGGATAGTGCAAAGAAAGAGAGAGAAGAAAAGGCTAGAAGATATAGAGAGGATGTTGCAGGAAGTCCAACAGAAGCTCAAGCAAGAACAAGAGTTGTGCAGAAGAGAGCAGGAAGCGCAGCATGAGTGTGAGCATGAACAGGAACAAGAACAAGAATAGGAGGAAGTGCAAAGCGCATGGAAAATGCAAACTACACCAATACAGGTTGAAGACTCTGAAGCAACAACAGATGAGGAACAGGGTGAGTAGCCAAAGGAATAGGAACTTGCTCTGTAGGATGAATATATAGTAGAACAGATGGACATGGAGATGGAGCAGCTGTAACAAGATCAGGATACCAACCTCATTCCAAAAGCAACCGAGGTCACTCCACAGGCTTCGCTAGCTCCAACAATAAAGAAAGTCCCAAGTGAACAAGGGAATACTATTCTCCTTGAGGACCATCTGGGAATAGAGGTGTACAACATAGTGTTTGATGAGTCATAGCACAGTGTTGTATAAGCACGTAGAGAGTGAACCTCGGATGAGCATGCATCACCTGTGCACTTAGAAGAACAAGTGATTGTGTCAGATGTACGGAGACTTCGAGCTACCATGGCCGATGCTACAAACACTTATGCCAAAGCCACGAGCTCAAGTGTTAAGTTCTTGATAGCAGAAAATGAGTGCATGGCTAAGGAGTTGCAAGAAGCTAGGCAGAGAGAGGAACAATCAATAGCATCCACCAGAGAAGAGATGATGATGGCCATACTTGTTGAAGTATCAACTCTTGAGACAGTCACGCAGAGACTATATGACAGGTTCGTCACCATGCACAAGGTAGTTGTCCACCTTCATGGTCATTAGGAGTGTTGAACCAAGATAGTGTAAACACTCGCAGACATACATGTCGTAGTTGATCATGTACAAACATGGACAATGAGGTACAAGGGAGCCTCACTTCACTTGAACAAGACGATGAAGCCACAGGTGGAGTTGGACAAAGCACACATCCAGAGTTAGATCCAGAACTATGAGGAACTCTTACCGCTCATCACTACTATTGAGACTTCGTATGCACAATAGTACAAGAGTTTGGATGTCGCGGTGAGAAAGTATGGCACCTCGTCAATTGGTAAGCTCACTGAGGCAAAAGAGATGAACCAAGTCAGACTAGAGCTCAATGTGTACTTTGATCATTTAATGCTCATGGCCATCAATGTATATTTCAATTCAATGAAGATAACATGCAGATGTACATCAACGGTTTGGACTTGCTCAGGACTAAGTTGCGTATGTTACAGGATGAGTTGGACTGAGGTTCCAAATCAATATACTTGGAAGTAATGAAGGTAAGATTTATTTTCCATAAGGACATCATCAAAGAGTATGCAGACACTATTGTGCACTATCAAGTATGGCATCATTTCATCATTGAGGATCACAGAGAGAAGGTTGATGAGATGGTCTCTCCAAAGCCGTATGAGTCTTAGTGTTGTCTTGTCTGGCTGACTCAAGATGATTTTGTCCCACATGGGTATATATGGAAAATGTATCATTTTTGTAAACATGATGCAAAGTGAAATTCCAAGTGTCATTAGTGGAATACAAACAGTCATATGTAATGTAAAGAGTCATGAGGGTAGTCCAAGAGTCACAAAGGGGAATGCCAAGGGTCACCCCACCCTTTGTTATAAATAAAACCTCATAACTCATAGAACAAGATTTTGGGAGCCAATATTTTGCTAGGTATTGCTTAGAGAGGGCTTGGAGAGTATTGTGATGAGCCTTGGCTTCCCCACAATGCAGAGCGAGCACATCTCTTTGGAGGGGCAGGTGGTGTTGACTGTAACATTCCACTATTGGGGCTAGTGGTTGTCATGCTTGTATGGATGGATAGAACTTTCACTTTATATAATATATCAGAGCCAACACGTTTCATGCATATGTTGTTATTGTAGTTCGACTATTCTGGTTACTTTAGAAAAGTGTGTAGTTTTACTTAAGCATTGATGTATGGACTATTCTGTATGTGATTGTATGAATCTTATTGAAGTGTGTTGTTTGTTTATCTCATCACTTTGGATTGTCCACTATTCTTCTTTCCAGTTTGTGATGTCATTCATCTCATGTGTTCCTTTCAAGCTGTGTACTATTATAGGCTTCTAAAGGATACACTTATTTTCCCCTTCTATGTGTTAGAACCTCCCCATGCATCTCTCCTAAATTCCTACAAGTTCACACACTTGCTTCTGACAAGGATATCTTACTTACCTCTATGTTCTAACACAATCAAGGCATAGCTTTACTACCCACTTTTGGGACTCATACTGCAAACGGTCTAAGTTCTAGTTGGGAATTCTTACCGGGGAGATCCTTTGACATATTGGTGGGTCCAGCACCGTCAACATTTCTTGTGCTAAAATGAGGTCCAAATGACAAGCTGAGTCCTCAAAATATGTTTTGAATCTTTACACATCTATCATGTCGTATGTTACACTTCATCCTCTGAGATGTTTGCCTTATGGAGATGACTTTGAAATCCCAGAGGATTTCTGGAATTTCTTTTCACATAGCACATATGAAGGTGAAGGCAGAACAACTTGGGAGAGGCATAGCCTTGCCTTTTCTAATCTATGTGAAAAAATTGAACCTTGTGAGGATTATGTGATATTCATGTTGTTCGCATTCACGCTTCATGGGGACCCATTGCAATGGCTTGTCACACTGCCTGAAAAATCTATTCACTCATTTGGTCACTTTGTTTTAGAATTATCTCATGCTTTCCATAAATTTGACCATCAAGGACTTAATAAAAAAAATCTCGGATTACGGAAAGCCCCTGATGAATCTATGGCGAAATCCTAGTATCACTTTTGTGATCTTACTTTTCAATTCCTAGACGATGAAATTGATTGGAAATTTCTTAGTGGAATATTTCAATATATTCTTCACATATTTGAGAATCCACATGTATTAAAATCATTCAAACCGACCCTAAAATACCTCGATGTTGGAGCTACTAAATCCAAGACATATATGATTGATATCACAAGTGATTGTCCATCCTCGTTTCATCAAATAGCTCTGGCCCCGCAATGTGAGGTGGGAATAGGTGTGCATATATCTGTTGAACTGTCACATCTTCCCACCCCACTTGCTCTTGATCTCTACGTAGATTTTCCTGACAAGACTATTGGTTCTCACGTGGGCTTGTTTCCTCAACCTCTATCCCCACGTTTTATTGATCCTTTGGATTGTACTATGTTGTGTTCTCTCATTCCAGACTACACACTTGTTGTTCACGAGGATCAAGTTGTCGACAGAGTTGGTGTTGAGCAACCAACCTACACTACCATTTATGATTATGTGTGGGAATTTGAAGAAGAACCCGCGATGAAGGATGACCTCCTTATGTTCACACCTCATCCACTTTTCCTTGACATCTTTGTTGATTCTGCCATTGTTGATTTTCTATGTAAGAATACATCCCCAGATGCGTCTACTTCTGATCATTCACAAAATACATCAGATGTCAGTCTGTCATTGCATAGTAGAGAGGACACATCGATGTTTACAAATCCACGCAATATTTCATCTGTATTTTCTGAAAATACAAAGGGTGAATATTCTTGCTTCTCATCAACCCCTCTATACAATTCATCATACCATGATGATGTCGATGAACACACCAAATTTTCTAATCATGGTTGTGTTGATCACTTTTTACCTTCATTCAATCACAATTTTGATTCATTCGTTGTTGATCTTTCTAAGCCACCCGTCTTCGGTGATCTACCTGTTGATGAAGTGGAAACCCCACAAGTTGTCAAGGCACTTTAGCCCAAGTTGATGGTTATGTCTGGTCCTCATTGTATTGAGGTCGATTCCACTCTAGATCATAAATTCATTGAAACACCCAAGGCTCTTCATCACTCACTTGTTTATACTGAAGATCAATCAAGTTCACAGAAGTCAAATCCTCCACCTAAATCACATGACCCCATCGCTTATGCATTGGACGAATCCTACACAATGAGCACTCTTGCTAACGTAAGTTGTATTTCTTTCTCATGGTTTCTCATTTGTCACGATCAAAAGAGTGTACATGTTTTTCGTATGCACACAGTGTGAAGCATGACCATGATACGTCCACAGAATGCTTGTCTTGTGCTTTTATTCTTTTCTTTTCTATGGATATTTTTAAACTTGGAGTGTGTTGGTCTTCATTGTTATATCTTTCTTGTTTTCCGGTTTACACGTTTATCTTTATAGAAAACCATGCCTTCACCAACATGGGTCAACCAACACGCCGATGGCTGCATTGGAAATATCACTTCACGTGAGCCAGCCCATGCACTGTTTAGTTTAGGAGTAGGAGTAATGTTTGCTTTCCTGTTTTGCTTTGTTTGCATGCTTGCTTTATTTAGTTTGTTTATATTGCTTGTTTGCTTGCTTTGTTTTCTTGCTTTGCTTTCATTTACTTTTGTCCTTTTCTTTCTGTTTGTTTGCTTGTTTTTCACCTATAGGTTTATTTTTGCATGAAACCGTGTGTGGATCTTGAAACAAGCAAGGTAAAGTACAAGAGGACTTGTACAACTATCAACACTTGGTTATCCGTTGTCCTCTCTCCTTAGGAAAGATCTTGTTGTCTTCAGTCAATGATACCCTGATGGAAAATATGTGTTGTTCAAGTGAGTCTTGGTGAAAACACAACACTTTCACTTTAACTAGTACCACCTACTCTAATCGATCCTTTTGGGTTAACCCTTGTCAGCTCCTTCGAGTAGAGTAAGGTGAGGGGGGAAACCTTAACAAGTAGTGTCAGAGGTATACATAAAATATTCTCTAAAGGGGCAACCTCTTTTTCTCTCAATAAGTCGGGATCCCTCTTCCACCTCTGAAATAAATAAGTGCCTATGCACAGTTCTTTGAAAAATGAAAAAAAAAGGAAAATGAAAAAATAACTAGGGCGAAAGAAGAGAAATTCTTCCTGTGCAAAGAGGTGATGCAAGTGACTCCATCAGGGTACTGACCAGGCTTGCTCGCAGCGGAGCGATGCTTGTGTCCCTACGTGACTCTGCCAGGGTAATGTCCACACATGATAGCAACAGAGCAACACCAAAGATGAAACTAAGACCCTAAACATATTTATTACTTATGTACCAATATACCCCTCATGCCCAATCAAAACAACTCACTTGACTTAGCTTGGAATGTGTGTTGATCGATCAAGAGAATGGTAAGGATTTATATCTTTAACTCAAGCTTAGTGTTAAAGCCATGACAATCGAAGAATTGAACAATACTTCTAGAGGAATTAGACTCTCTTTTCATGAACAAATTCCATACAAAGAGCTAGAGTTCTACCAGTGTGTCGCCAATGTTGTAGCGGCTACAACCACCCTCCAAAATCTTCCCTTCTCTTCATTTTAGAGCCTCCCTCCTCGAAATCATCGAAACTATCTTGCAACTGATCAGGTACTTGTGTTTATTTGAGTTCATATGTCATTTCACAGCTTGTGTTCAACTCACTTGTCACGATGGTCAACCACAAGAACACCGAGCACTTGGTTCACATTTGGTCGATCAGTTGTCGAGCAAAACTGTGCAAACCTAGAGGACGGCTTGTCTTCCCCTCCAGAAATTTGTAGAGTAGAACAACAGTTGCCTTGCACTTAAAAATTGTGCAGAGTAGGCTAGACACCCTTTCTCTGGAAATTGCACAGAGAAGGCCAGCCGACACTTCTCTCCAGAAATGCACAGTTTTAACTAGATGCATTTCCATCCATAATTACGCAAAAACTAGCCCAGATGCACTACTCTCCATAAATGCATAGAGAAAACCAGACCAGATGCACTATTCTCCGAATTTGCGCAAAATTGGCCAGTTACACTACTCTCTGAAATAGCACAAAGCAGCCCAGCATCACGGCTCTAGAAAATTGCGCAAAGTTGGCCAGCTAGTCAGGGCCTCTCAATCTAGAAACAACATAGAGGTTTTCCCTCACTGAATATCCATCACATGTGCCGATAGGTTGTCCAGTTCCCTCCAAAACTTCACAATCCTTCCTCGCATGAAGGGAAACTTTTCTCGAAAAAGAAAAAAAAAAGAAAAGAAAAAAACATCCCTAGATTTTTGGAATCTATTTTTAGCAACAGGAGTTACATGTAAAACCATTTTTAGAAACTTCCTGCAAAGTGTCGCTTTTTCCTATATTTGTGGCATGCACATCATAAACCCTAATTTCACCAAATCTATTTAAACGATGCCTTAGAGTTCATTCTTCACATTCGATCTCAGAGCTCTGGCATTCCCGAGGCATCTAGGAACCTTTGACATAGTCAACGCCACTTTTCTGGCTAAGTTTTCCTTTTCATGCCTTTTGTCATTTTTTCTGTCGCTTTTTAGTTTTCAACATGTATGAGTGTTTTTTCCTTGGATTTATTGAACCACTGTTGGCATTTTAATGTATTTTAGCCTGAAGAAGTGTTGTTTCAAGTTTTGCATTACCTTTCCTTAGTGCCGCATGCATAACATTGTTTCAGCACTCACAGTTGTCGTTTCATGGACTCACTTCATGAGCTTCGTGGTTTTGTCATTTAACTGATTTCTGCACTCATTTGAATTGCATGCATGTTAATTTCACTTAGATATGCACCATCTTCGCACACAAATTCACTCCTTCATGTTCTAGGTTGTCATTCGGCAGATCCAAGCTGACTTGGTCCAGATCTTGTCTTTCCCAGCAAGCTCTGCACATTCCTAGCAATCAAGGCTTTGCCTTGCCTCTAGGAATTGCACAAAGACTGCCCACAATGTCTCCCAGTTTTGCTTTGCATAATCTTGGGACGTAATGCCTAGTCCTACCCACTGGAACAACACAATGTGTAGTTCCAGCTAGCAACCTGGCCTAATTGTTATGTGCATTGTGTAGTTTCAGTGAACAAGCAGCCTCTCTAGATTGTGCATTACGCAGATCCATCCTGCAGTCAGCCTCACTAGTAGTTGGAGTTGTGCAATGCACAGTTCCATGATAGTCTCCCAGATTCCCAAAGTCAATGTTGTACAATCTTGCCCAACAGTGACCAGTTTGTTGCTCAAATGTTTATCGAAGTTATTTGATGTTTTAGCTAACATTGTCTCGCGATGAGTGTCTTCTATATCTCTAGGAACCACAGGTTTTTGAGCAACTTCTTAGCAATACATGTCTTATGGACTCCAAGAGAGCTAGATCAAAAGACATAGTTGAAAGCAGTACTAAGGACATGGTTGAATAGGGGTCAATGAGCTTTCCCGTGCACACAGAAAAAAACATTTTAATCAAGAAGGACATCAATATCACATGGCAAGACATCAACACCATCTTCTTAGAAAAATTTGAGGAGAATCTGGAGGATCAACAGGTCTATGTGAACATCCATAAGTCAGGACTATACAAGGTTGCATGCAAGTTTCCCATGTTCCATTTTGCAAATGTGATCCTGTTAGGGTCCCACCCTAACCCCCTTATTTATGTAATGGGACCAAATCATAGTCAAGAGTCAATAAATCCCATATTAATAATTGTAAGTGGTTAATCCGCAATTAATAATGGAACCACAGTTAGTTGCAAATGGGCCGTAGTATTAGATAGATGGTATTAGTAATACCACGGTATTGGCTCGTGGTATTGCATGTATGAGTCATATATAAAGGATAGAGACTCCCTGCGAGGAGCATCGTGCCTTATTTTGTAATTGAGCTCTGCTCTATTGGAGGTTTCCCCCTCGAAGAGGCAAGTGAACATTACTCTCTGAATAATAAAATCATTGATATTCTGTGTTCTGGGTATCTTTTCTTCGCATATTCTATGTTTTGGGTATCTTTTCTTCGCATATTCTATATTTGGGTATCATTTGCAGGTTAAGATCATAACAAGTGGTATCAGAGCACTTTCCAGGGCTGGTGGGATCTCCATTTCGTAGATTTTTTTTTTTTTGGCTAGAGACGTGTTCCGACGTCTTCAAACCATGGGATTTGTCATTGAGCACATAAATCTGCAGATTTGGGGAGGCATGAATGCAGGAAATACAAGAGGTGGTCACATCTGTTGGACTCCCTTGTAACCCCTGTGGGTACCCCTTTGAGTAGTAGCACATTAGACAGAACCGCGCACGGACTGTCTTCCACATACCCTCTGGGTATATCGGAAGCCCCCTAGGCTCTTTTGAAACCTTGCCATAGATAAACCGTTGGCCGTCTCGCGGCTACAGTACACCGAGAACAACACTCGGAGAGATTACTCGCCCGTACGATAGGGTAGTCGGGTTGTACAGCTAAGGGTACGGTCGATCCTCCTTAGTTAGAGCCCTGAAACATTGGGCCGAGTCCTACTGCCAGACCCTTATGTATATTGTGATCTGTAGCACCTGACACTCCTCAAGACCCTAGTTCCCTTTTCTATCATCATCACTTCCAGATCTGCTTGTGCAAAGGAGTGCAGCAGCAACAGACATCGATCCCAATCAGCCATTCCGATCTATTAGATCCATCAGATCCACAGAAGCAGTCAGTTCCGCCGCCCAGCGCTATCAGATCCACCATTCAGATCTCTCAGATCCACCAGATCAGAGTCATTGTGAGGGGTTCCTATACCGGGGTATAATTTTCACAGGACTTTTGGTTGCATTGACATTTTGAGAATTTTTTTAGGCGGTCCCACTTTAAAAAAAAATTCGGTTGGTGTATGGTAGCAACTAGAGCTCAAGTGATGGCCAATGAAAGGATGGACAAACTTGAAGAATCAGTGCATAACCTCGACCTCAGCTTACCAGACTACTTAGCATGGTCGACAAAATAGTCCCAAAGGGCAAGGAGCACGCCCACGAGGAGGAGTATAATGGCCATGAACACAATGAGGGTGAGTCTAGACACTCTCCTCACGTCTAGCACACCCACCCACAACCCAGTCAGTGACCTCCCAAGTTGGATATGCATAAATTTGACGGTTCTCACCCATCGGCATGGATAACACAAATGGAGCAATATTTCAAACTAAATCGCATCTTCGATTATGAGACTCAGCTTATGTTGGGGAGCATGTACTTGGACAATGAAAGGTGGCAATGGTGGCAATGACAGCAACGTTGCACTGGACCTTTTAGGACTTGGCCCAAATTCACCAAAGCTCTTCAAGACCACTTTGACCAGGAATCATCTTTTTTGGGTCGTCTTACTAAGCTCCGACAGACTGGTACAATGGGTGAATATATTACAGCTTTTGAAGCCTTAGCCTTCCGCACTTGGGGTCTCTCAGATGGGTTCTACATGGAATGTTTTATCAGCGATCTTAAAGAAGCTATCAAAGCCCAAGTCCTACTGCACCACCCTCCCACATGGATGGAGCCTTGCAAGGTAGCTCGTAACGTTGAACGTGCATTAGCAGCCCAATACAGTCGCCCAAATTTCTCCGCTAAAGGTTGCCCCCCACAGGCTCACAACACAACTCAAACACTTAAAGTCCAAAAGGTGTCACCTACGGAGATGGCTGAAAGAAGAAAGCAAGGCCTATGTTACTACTGTGATGAAAAATACTCCCCAGGGCATAAATACAAGGAGCCCAAATTTTTTCAAATTGATGCCACTGACTACAGCTCAACAGAGGAAGAGCCACCAATGGAGGAACATGAGCGCTTGAAGAAGACAACCAACAGGACAATGTCTCTGACGAACCAGTCATTTCGTTGCATGCTTTGGCAGGGATTTCTTCCCCTCAAACTCTCAAAATCAGAGGTTTTATTAAACATCGCCCAGTAGTAGTCTTGATT